>JAVQJF010071138.1:0-11594 GCA_036023855.1 Gadopsis marmoratus
CCACACATCCATCAAACTGAGAGGTGAGTGATGTCACACACACACACACACACACACACACAGCTCTGCATGATTGACAGCGAGGAACAAAGGGAGGAAAAAAATAAAAATAGGTTGACACACACACAGCAGACAAAAGGCTGCTAATAATCAGCTTCAGTAGAAAAGAGTCTCCTGTTCGCAGTCTGTCTCACTGCAGACAGAAACGTGACGAACTGTCAGGATGTGAGACAGACTGCTGTGTTTTCTTGGTTTCTGTCTCACTGTCTCTGACATCACAGACAGACATTTATAAGGACATCAAATGTTAACGCAGACCATTACTGACAGACTGACAGACAGCTGTTGATGATGATGATGATGATTACAGCATCTGGACTTCTGCTGACATGCTAACTAGCCTGCGATTAGCTCTGACACTCTTGTTAGGGATTATGGGTAGGCAAAAACACTCTGAACTACACCAGAAGCTTCCTCAGAGCTTTAACCACGTCGTACAGCCAGCTGTCACTCGTCAGGATTATCAGCGGTCAGTGGCTGCACAGTTCAGACTCGTGCTAAAGTCAGTGTTCACTTAGTTCAGTTTTATCATCACTCGATTAGAACAGGCTGCAGCCACTAACTAGCTGTTACGTAGAGATGAGCTGTTGCTCAATATTTACAGCCACTGACTGCAGGTGTAACTAGCTAACAAAGCTAATGTTAGCATGCTAATATCTGAGCCTTCAGAGTAACAGAGGTAATCTGAAGGACAGTCACCGTCTCTGACCTGAAACGTCATCATTGCTGTTTAATAATGACGTCAGTCTGGAAGAGTTTCAATCTCATCTCACTAAAATAACACGACATGAGTCAATAGCATCAGTTAGCTTAGCATAACCAGATGTTTCCCTCTCATTCTGTACGAATCCTACTAAATGTGAAACACTGAGATGTCTCCATGTCTGCAGACATGTTTGGAAGTTATGCTAGCTTGTGACGCTACAGTGACTTCCTGTTTACATAGCTGGCTGCTCCTGATTGGACAGCGCTACAGATGTTTCCTAGCAACAGATTTACACATCAGTAAAGTCTTTACTAGCTGAGACGTTTCTGAAGTTAGAATGGTGCGACCTGATTTAGTGAATAATTTTAAGGAGAGAATGGTCCAGATTTGCTTTGTGTCAACTAGTTTTTGGTAATTTAATTAATTTGTTAAAGAACTGGAACTTACAGTATGAACTAATATGATCTGCAGCGTTAGCTCATTTACTGCTGAGTGATGGCAGATCTGAAAAATCAATAAGAATCCTGTGTTTTAACTGTGTGACCTCCGATTGTGAACCAGCTGCTTCCACGTGGTCGTGATGACAACAGCTGCTTCATCAATACGCTGCCGTCATTGATTTGTTATTGATAATAATGAATTAATCAGGTTGGTGTTGATTTGCAGGTGTGTCGGATGTCCTGCTTCTCCCAAACGTTATTGATCCAAAAACACATGAATTCTTGTGAGAAACATGCTGCTGCTGGCTGTTAGCGACAGGAGCATGGAAGCTAACGTTCACTGAAGGAAGTGTGAAGACACGGTGAGTCTCAGCCCCAGTTTGTCTCTCTTGTGTTAGCATGAATGCTACATTCGAGTCACCGTGGTAACCATCAGCTTATCTAAAAGATAAAAATCTGTTTAAAACACTTCCTGCTCATCTGAAAGACTCTTTCAACCATCGGAAGGAAAAGTATTCAAATTTGAGAGAATTGTTAAAAATCTATTTAGTCGTGTGTCAGACAGGAAGTTCTGTTAAACACGTCGCTGTGTGTTCAGAGAAACGGCTGGTTACCTCTGTGACTCCATGTAATGCCAAAACAAACTGAGGCTAGGTGAAGCTAAGCTAACAGACATCAGCTACAGTGCTAATGGGTGTGTGTGTGTGTGTTGGGCATTAGCTAGAACACAGGATGTTAAGAATCTGAAAACCAAGAAGGCGTCTTACCTCGTTAAGCTGTCCGATCAGATTAATTAGTAAAGGAGAAGCATGGAGGGAGATAACAATCATCAGCTGCTCGTTATTCACCACTGCAGCACTTAACATCAGTAATCAATACACAGGTCAATCACTGCAGAGGAGTCTGGTTTAGAATCTACAGAGGAAAACTATTACACTTACTCTGAATTTAGACTTTCTTCACCTTTCCCCTTTATTTTGACAAGCCTGATTTTATACTGAAAATCCTGAGAATAAAGTCAGAACTGGCATTAATCTCACACCAAAGTGTCTTTTCCTGCGGCCCAAATCCATTTATTCAGAAATCATTACTGAATAACTGACAATTCCTTTCAAAGTAAAAGCTGCTGGTGACTCCGTAAAGCAGATGTTATTTAACATCATGAAAAACAAACCAGAAGCACGACAACAAACATTTCAGACATTTTCAAGCATTAGGATCAAAATTCTAACAGATTTCAAACGTGAGTTTGTTTCCATTATCAGCCGTATCACCAGTCTGATGTTTTATTGATGATCATTGACGAGAACATTCAGGACGTTTGTTTTACGGCTCCAGGAATGAAAAGTTCACTTCAGTTTGTCTTTACATTTTACAAGAATTAAGTAAAAATTAGCTACAAAACACAGATGAAATATATATATATATATATATATATATATATATATATATATATATATAAATATATATTTTTATATCTTTGAAATTTGATCATTTATGTTTATGTTTTGGTTTTGAAAATTTGATATTAAAGTTTTACTTACTTAATTTTGCAAATACTTACTTTTACTCTGTTTCCACATATTATTGCACCATATTATTAGTTTCATAAAGTTGAACTGTATTTTATGTTGAAGCTCGGGGCCTCCGTATATGAAAGAATAAAGGTTTGAATGAACAGTCTCATATTTACACACTTTGAAGATTGTCAGCGATTTCCTATGAACGTCATGTGGTTTGTTTTCTGACTGCAGACCTGTTCGCAAACTGATCACCTGCCACACACACATACACACACCAACATCTGACCAGAGCCCAGATACCACAGTAAGACAGTCAGACAGACAGACAGACAGACAGAGTGCGACAGAAACACTGGCAGAACTCCTCACCGCTAACTTTCTGCAAATGGTAGGTGAAAATACTCGTGTGTGTGTGTGTGTGTGTGTAGTCAGTATGTATAATGGATTAGCCCTGAGGGCAGCCCGCTAGCAGGCAGCCAGACCTGAACACACACACACACACACACACACACACACACACACACACACAAAAGCTAGTCCCTGTTTTGGCCCATTAGAGGGAGGGTAGATCTATAATGTATGTCCGTGTGTGTGTGTGTGTGTGTGTGTCCAGGAGAGTAACGTCCATTAGTAAGTTTCTCCTGATGAAAATGGGTAAACATGTGGAGTGCGGACACACACACAGTGCTGCTGTTATTGAACGTCACTGGTGTGTTCACTGTCTTCTTCTCTCACCACTCTGCTGCAAGAACGATGAGTTTTAAAATAATCCACGAGCTGCAGGGATCAATCAGATTATCAGATTATCTGTCTGATTGATCCATCTGTTATCATTCTGCTGTGATGGATATTTGTCACTGTTTTCTTAAATAATAATAAACAATAATAAAAACAGTTAATGGGTGGTGGGGGGGGTTAACAGATTAATTGACCATTAAATGAATAATCAGATGCATCCATGCTACCTCTGTAATGTGTAGTACACCTTAGAACCTTAATAACCACCAGGTAACACCTTGGCAATGACCTTTCCCTGTTTGTTGAGGGGTTGCTGTAAAATCTATAATAAAGCATACATTTCCCCTAGCAACACCCTAAGATCCAGCCTGGGCATCCTAGCAACCAATTAGCAACACCATAGCAACTGCTTACCAATCATCAAACACCCGAAAAATTAATTAGCAACCACCTGGCAACCAAACAACAACACAGTCTGAACCACCGAACAGCAACGGAGCAACAGAGGCCTGAACTCTCTACAATGAACGACAGTGGAGCTACCTGTTGTAGCTCCGCCCTCACAGGTGTGTGCTCTTTATTGTAACAGATGAGTTTCAAAACATCATTAAGCTGCAAACAAATCTGTGTGTGTGTGAGAGTGACTTACTATGTGTGAGTCTGTGTGAGTGAGTTAGTATGTGTGAGTGTTAGCATGTGTGAGTGTAAGTTAGTATGTGAGTGTGAGTTAGTATGTGTGAGAGTGACTTACTATGTGTGAGTCTGTGTGAGTGAGTTAGTATGTGTGAGTTAGTATGTGTGAGGTAGTATGTGTGAGTGTAAGTTAGTGAGTGTGAGTTAGTATGTGTGAGGTAGTATGTGTGTGTGAGTGTAAGTTAGTGTGTGAGTATAAGTTAGTATGTGTGAGTTAGTATGTGTGAGTGTGAGTTAGTATGTGTGAGGTAGTATGTGTGAGTGTAAGTTAGTGAGTGTGAGGTAGTATGTGTGAGTGTAAGTTAGTGAGTGTGAGTTAGCATGTGTGAGTTAGTATGTGAGTGTAAGTTAGTGAGTGTGAGTTAATATGTGTGAGTGAGTTAGTATGTGTGAGGTAGTATGTGTGAGTGTAAGTTAGTGAGTGTGAGGTAGTATGTGTGAGTGTGAGTTAGTATGTGTGAGTGTAAGTTAGTGACTTAGTATGTGTGAGTGAGTGTGAGGTAGTATGTGTGAGTTAGTATGTGTGAGTGTAAGTTAGTGAGTGTGAGGTAGTATGTGTGAGTGTAAGTTAGTGAGTGTGAGGTAGTATGTGTGAGTGTGAGTTAGTATGTGTGAGTGTAAGTTAGTGAGTGTGAGTTAGTATGTGTGAGTGTAAGTTAGTGTGTGTGAGTGTGTGTGTCCTCACCTCGTACTCCTCCTTGAAGCCGTAACCTTCGGCACATTTCATCTGGGTGATGTGCTGCAGCAGGTCAGCCACTCGGATGGCTGGGTGCAGCTGACCCGTCTGATAGGGCAACGCCTCCCGCTCCGACTCCCGCTGCTTATAGTGGGACTGGACCAGGCTACTGGTTTCACTGGTCATGGTGTGACTGTCGTCTGGATGGGGGCAGAACATTACAATAAGATGGTCAGACTGAGGCTGTAGTCAGTGGACAGACAGGCAGACAGTAACTCAGTACCGTGTGATGATGTATGATCATGTTGGATGGACTGGACCGGACCAGACTGATCTGGGTCAGAATCCACTTTACACCGATAAATGACCCAGAGCGAATCAAATCTGTGTTTGACTTCTCATCACGTCAGGTTTGGCTAAAGGTCAACACGTTTCATTTTCTTTTAGTTTTTGTAGAATTCGAATTAAAGTCAGATGAAGTTTCTGAGTTGAAGATTAATCCTGAGTAGACAGTGTACAGATGAAGCCTGGTTTTAACTCTGTATCAGACTGAAATCCCTCCAGATTATCTGTCGTTCCATGCGCCTGACAAATTCCCAGAACGATGCAGTCTGATGGGCTGACTGGATTTCTGGCAGGTCAGAAGTTTTGGGTAGTTTGAATAATAATTTGATGATTTGATTTCCCAACATGGTTGTTATCGGTTATGAACTGTGGAAAGTAAGACTGGGGTTTGGTAGCATTTACTGAAACTGGATCCAGTATTAATATGCTTGAATCCCTCATAAAATATAATTACATGTCGCTTTCAGCATGTAAAGTAACCAAAATGATAAATAACTAAAAGATTGAATTTGGAATTGTAATCTCCTTCATCAGCTTTTAGAATGACTATGAAGCTTAACATCTTAAAATATTCATGTTTTTTATAAATCTTTGTTAGCAGCACAAGCTAGCTGGTGAAGCACAAAGTTGCACAAAGTAACGTAACTTGTTTGCGGATGCAGTTCACTTTATTGCTGCTGTCAGTGGACAAAACCGATGAGATCCTGAGTTTAAGTTCAATTATGGAGTCAGAACCCGTCAATCAAACCTTTTTGACCTCGTGCAGCCCGTCCATTTTGTCCTTTATTCCACTTCCTGTTTTGTCTCTTAACCTCCAGTTGCTAATGCTAACTGCTGTAAATACAAATCAAAAGTCTCAGTCCTGATTGGTTCCAACAGTCTGCTCTACATGTCCGCATTAATGATTATAAAGACAGAGGTAACTAGTTCAACTAGCTTCCATTCTGTTGCAGCAGCTCTGATATTAACTTGCTGCAGGTTATCAAATTATTAACATTATTTATATTTTTCACAAATGATCACTAAACCTGCTGATTTTTACAATGTTGTTCTGGAATCTGATTTATCAATATGTCATATAATGTATATTTTATTGCCAATATAACATCTACACAACGCAATACATTCCCACTTCCTGTGTAGACAGGAAGTTAAAAGACAAAACAATGCAGTGGAAGTTAGTCTGCTCAGCTTTAGACCAGTTGTCTGTTAATACCAAAGGACCACTGATCCGACAATAACAAGACCTGATCCACAACCACAGCTACCACTTTGTTACCACGACAACACAGATGAATGGCACACAGGTCATGTCACATCATATGACTGGACAGAGGGCGGTGATTGGCACTGGTTTCTTTTCACACTGATGCTGTAACTATCGATCATGGATCAATAGCATGACCAATCCCAATGTATTTTAAGATGTGGGTCTAGATCCAGTACAGCACGGCACGAGTACTGGTCCAGACCAAGTACAGAATGGTATGAGTAGTGGTCCAGATCCAGCACAGCATGGTATGAGTACTGGTCCAGATCCAGCACAGCACAGTATGAGTTGGTCCAGGTTCTTGGAGCTGCAGTGTGAAAAGAGCAGAGTTCAGAGTCCTGGAACAAAACAAACCTCTTTGTTTGTTTTTATCGACCTTTGAAAAACGTCCAGGACTCTGACGTGAACATTTCGACACTCGGCGGACATACCTTCCACTACACTCTCTAACTCTGTTCTTATTGGCTAGCCTGGGGGCTGACTGACCAATCAGAAACTCTCTTTTCCAAACAGCCCAACCAATCATGGTGAGGAGATGGGCAATGTGATGGAGGTGGTAGTTTGTGAGTGGATGGAGGAGGATGAATGAGACAACCACTTTTGTTGAACAAAAACGCCAACCAATCAGAGAAAGAGAGAACCTGATTGGTTCAAGGTGAAATGGTGGGAGGAGTTGGGAATTGTGATGTCACAATGAAGTAAAAATGAGGCTAACTGATGACATCACAGCGGGTGGTGGGTGTGGCTCCATGAGCAGTGGTGACAGACACCCCCCCAACATGAGTCGCCCCGTAGGCCCAAATTTAGCCACTTACCATTAATGGGCACTTTACACAGAGAAATATAGAAGAGCAGAAGAAGAAGAGAGAAGAGACAGGTATAAGCAACAACTTGGACTTAAGCTAGTCTACTGCTAATACACAGCTAGCATGAATCAAACTCCTAGCACTGTAGTAGCTATTTGAACTAGTAACAGCTAGCAGCAAGTGCCTAAGCTAACCTGACTAACCTGGCTAACTGTACCCTAAATGTAGGAGTTGTAGCCTCGGCTAACGTCAGAACCCGTGGCCAGAACACAGTTTAGCTAACCTGAGGAGAGAGGAGAAACAGGAATTTATGCCACAGTTTGCTTTTAGCATTCCCCTTCCTTCAATTGGATATTAAACTAGCCTAGCAGAACATTTAGTGCAGCAGTTAGCATCCAATTTTAGCCTAAACAGGTAGGGTTAGGGTTAAGGTGAATTTATTTTAGTGGTACAAAAACAAGAGGTTTTTCACTTTCTACGAGCAAAACAGTGATCAACAGTTTGGGACTTGTTTTAACCCCGTCGTCCTACGACCGTACATATAGTACATGTTTGGCCAGATACATTTTTAGGGAAACACAACTGCTGCCTGGATTATGTTCACTGGCAACG
Organism: Gadopsis marmoratus; assembly: GCA_036023855.1. Lineage (NCBI taxonomy): Eukaryota > Metazoa > Chordata > Actinopteri > Centrarchiformes > Percichthyidae > Gadopsis > Gadopsis marmoratus. Next base: position 7,870 of record JAVQJF010071138.1, read on the forward strand.
TTGGTTGTTGCTTTAGACACTAAAACACCGTTAAGCTTCAGGGAGGATGTTGGTTTCACTTAAATACTAATAAAGTCACATCTCGTGCTTCAAGTCAGCATGGACTCAAGATGTGACCAAGAAAACCATCTTTTCAAGTTTAGTATTAGTTAGCTGTAGTTGCTAAACTAATGAAGTACATTTTGGGACTTTGTAAATATGGTCAGTGTTCATTATTTTGATTTAAAAAAATAATTAAAGCGGCATTACATTTGCTGGGTGAATATCCACTTGTTGATAAATGTAAATAAATAATGGCTGATCTTTGGTTTTAGTTGTCGCTGTTCTTCTTATAGTACGTGATGATAATTAAAAGTGCGATATTTTGAACGGACAATGGAGGGCGAGCTAACGTTTCTTGATTTTGTATTTAAAGTGGTTTGTTAGCAATAGCATAGCATTCTGCTCATTTCTTGTTAAATTAAGAAAGTCTGAAAATCCACAAATATCTGCTACATCCAAGAATAACAAGCCAGATGCATCCAGAGAGGAAGACCAGCGGCTAACAGGACCTCTGACTCCTCTGATTGGCTGTTCTGTGTTTGCCTCCCCCCCCGTCCACGTGGCCGTGTTGTGTCCATGCAGAGGTCGGAGGTCACAGACAGACGTGACGTCACCACGACACGCAGGAATGTTGTGGATGCGGGGATGGAGTGAAGCCCACCGTCGTTTCAAAACAAAATATAAATAATAAATCAAATCTGAAATATTTAAACAATAAAAGAAAAAACAAAAACAATCTAATAAATAAAAAGTACAAATTAAAAAATGGAACAAAGTAAATAAATAAATACTTAAATTAAGAAATTACAAATGCAATAATTTTCAAAGAATAAAAGAAAAGATTTAAATCTTAAAGTCCTTAAAAATGAAAAAACAAAGAACCAAAAGCAGCCGAACGAGAAGCAAGCAGGGATGGATGGAAGCCAAAATATCACTCTCTCTCTCTTTCTCATTCTCTCCATCCTCATCTCTATCCTTCCACCTGTCTCTGTCTCACCTGTCTGTCCACTCCCTGTCTGTCTACCTGTGGAGGTTGTTTCTGTCCTACTGAGGAAAGAAAGGAAGGTGTCTCACCCAGAATAGCTGTCGGTACGAAGGGATCTGCCGCCAGGACACATCAGCAGCAGACAGACAGGCAGAGAGAGAGACAGGCAGGACAAAGGAAAGAAGAAGGAAAAGTCAGCTCCCTACGTCCCAGTACATGTATCCAGCGGACTCGGGCCGACTGTGGCTGAGTTCTGGCACCAGAGGACCAGATGTGAGCTGGATCTGGGCCATGAAGTGTACAGTTTTGGGGATGTGAACCGAGTTTAGCAGCTCCAGTCAGCAGCAGCTGGCCCAGTGACCCGACCCGAGCGTCACACCAGAGTACTCGTCCTGATCAGTCCACCAACCAAGAGAGCCAGACTCACCATTCAGGACTGGCTTGATCTTTAGTCGGCACTGAACAACCTACAGACCATCAACAACTATAAATTCAGTATTCAAATGAGCTGCAATCACTTCCGTTGGGATTTAATTGATATTCAATATAGATCTTTGCAAAGGACCAAACATCTGCTTAACAACCGCTGCTGCTGTGAGTCGCCATCTCAGCTCACTCTGACAGATGCTAACATGCTAACAGACGACAGAAACAGCAAAGCCATCCGGAGAGCGAGACATGAGGACATCAGACACTCTGTTGTGATGTCTGAAAAACAGGAGGATTCTCAGGCAACTTCTTCTGGACGGACATCAGAGATCATGATGTCCTCGGGACGTGGAACCCACTCGTTCAGGCTTTAGTCTTTGTCCCGCTGGATGTCTGTTACCTGTCGTCTCACCTGGGTCAACATGTCCTGACCGAAGACTGAAACTGATTTCCTGTTCATCTGATCTACGAGAGCAGCTCACACCATTTAGTTTGAAGAATAAAGGCGTGTGTTTGTTACCTGGGTAGTAGGAGTTGGGAACGGTGGTGCTGATGGTGTTTGTCTTCAGGGTGAAGGAGGATGGAGACGACACAGCTGGACAGACAAACAACAGACACAACCTTAACGTCTTCTAAAGAACAGAACGTCCTGTGGCTGCCATCACTCGCTAGAGCACCAAATGTGGATTCATGAACCCTGAAACAGACTAAACCTGATTCAGGAGGATGAATATTCAACAACAAAAGAGGAAGAGAAGGCATTGAGTGAAAGCCTGAGGGAAGGTCGCCTCCTCCGTCCTCTAACCCCCCCAGTCACTTGATGATAAAACATTCGCTCACATCACCTGCAGTCACAGCAGCTCTCTGAACCTCCACACCCAGAGACCCGTCTCACTGCTCACATGTGGGACTACTGACTCACCAGGTCTCTGTCTGTCTGTGTCTAATACAATATTAAAGACAGACTGAATGATAGACAGAAGGGCGAAGAGTGTTTATCTTCTCTTTCATCTGTCTGTCTGTCTGTCTGTCTGTCTCTCTCTCGTCTGTCCTTCGCCCCATCCTGTCGTTAGCATCTGGTCTGTTAGCTAACTGTCTGATTCTGTCTGTGTAAATGAAACAACATGACGTGTGTGTGTGTGTGTGTGTGTGTGTGTGTACTCACTGCGTCCGTTCAGTGTGTGCGTGTGTGTGTCCACCATTGTTGTGTGTTGGGAGTTGTTGACCATCAGAGTCATTTCCTGTCTGGAGCTCAGAGTTTCCTTCCTCTTCTTCGCTAACTTTCTGTGGAGACGAAAACAAATAAATTCACATTAATTTCAGCTCCAAGTCTACTTTAAGGCATTAGTGTTAAGGGGTATGAGCAGGTTTTAAGGCTGTATTTCTCTGTTAAGACATCAGCAGGTTGTAATATGTTTTTGGCAGTTAAGGTGGTATGAATGGAGTTGTTAAGACTGCAGAGTCAGTCTGTTATGAGAAGATTATAATATGTTTTATTTCCAAGGTAAAGCGGTAGGAGTGAGGTTTGTAAGGTGGTGCTACTCTTTTAAGGTAGTATTTTACTGCTGGAGCGTCTTTAATGAGCTGTAACTGCTGCTGCAACTGCAGCCGTTAATTTAGCAAAATTAGTTCTGCTTTAAAACTATATGAGGCATAAAAAGCCACACACACATGCACACATTCTCCTATGCTGTGTGTGTTTAGAGTGATGGAGTGAAACCTGACGGGTTAAAACATGTTTTCATATTGACGAGAGTGAATGTAGGTTAGAGGTCAGTCTGCAGAAACCACCAACAAATCAGAGTCTGTACTAATGAAATAACCTAAAGCTGAAACGATCGTCTGTCTGTCTGCCTATCTGTCTGCCTGTCTGTCTGCTTGTCTGTCTGTCTGCCTGCCTGCCTGTCTGTCTGTCTGCCTGCTTGTCTGTCTGTCTGCCTGCCTGTCTGTCTGTCTGTCTGTCTGTCTGTCTGTCTGCCTGTCTGCCTGCCTGTCTGCCTGTCTGCCTGCTTGTCTGTCTGCCTGCCTGTATGCCTGTCTGTCTGCCTGCCTGTCTGCCTGCCTGTCTGCCTGCTTGTCTGTCTGCCTGCCTGTCTGCCTGTCTCCCTGCTTGTCTGTCTGCCTGCCTGTCTGCCTGTCTGTCTGCCTGTCTGTCTGCCTGCCTGCTTGTCTGTCTGCCTGCCTGTCTGCCTGTCTCTTGTAAAACCACTGCAGAGGAAAAATAACATCTCTAAACTACAGAAACATCCTTTCATCCTCTCGTCTGTCC
>JAVQJF010071140.1:0-19830 GCA_036023855.1 Gadopsis marmoratus
TATATATATATATATATATATATATACAGTATATATATATATACACAACATATTTTGTGATATATAAAATGTTTCATTATTTACTTTTTACATTATTGACTTTAGCTGATATTTTGAATGAAACCCAGACAGAATACATTTATTTCATGATAATAATAATAATAATAATAATAATGTGACATGTTTTACAGGTAAACAACTACAGTCAAACTGAACTAAATTGATTTCAGTGTGTTCATTAATAAGAGCTTTTGGTGATAATGTTTGGAAAGGAATTAATCAACATTTTCCAAATGTCTGCTGCTGAAATGGATCAAAACATTGTTGTGCTGCCGTGAGTGTGAAACTAGTCAGCCAGTCGTGTATCTCTGTTCGACGAAGCACATTGTAATCTGAAATAACGGATCTTTGGGTGCTTGGACCAAATGAGGTCATGTTTTTTACTCTCAGAGCTTTTCTGAGTTTTTGGATTTTTTTTTTTCAGCTTTTTCTTAACGTATTGACTCCAGGCAGACGGCAGTATGCCCTCACCGAGCGTGTCGCCTAACCTGCACATGATCTAAGGCGTCGTCATTTTCCCAGTAAGATGGTTACACGTTTTGGTGTAAAAGTGTTAAGATTTGTCTGCTTACCGTGTCTCCTCCGTGCAGATCCTTCGGCTTGCTGCTGTCTTCCTTTTCTCAAGTTCTTCGAGGGAGACACTTTGAGAAGGTTCAGAGGGGGAGTGATTCCACAGGAAATATGGTTTTCTGCACCTAAAAGATTAAGAAAAAGTATGACAGACCTCGCTCTGAGGAAGACTGCATGATTGTGTGATTTAGGTTGGAAACACAAGAAAAAACAAAAAAAAGGGGAAAAATCTAAAACTTGAGTCCTGTGTGCATTTATATTTATATTTTTACTTAAGAAAACCTTATTTTACCTGTCAAATGATTTGTTCATGCTCATTACAACATGGTTTATGTTACTTAAGTTAGTAGTGACAGTAGTATAAAGGCAAACACTCACCTGACAGTCTGCGAGGAAGAGGCCACATTAAAGCAGCCACTCAGTATTTATAGCCACAGCAAGTTAAAGCCATGTATTCTCAGCAAATCAAAATTGCAACGGACATTTGCACTTTCCAAATGCCGCGCTGGCAACCTGAGAAAAAAATTGTTTGTTGGAAAGTAAGCACTTTTATTGCCAAGCAAAGAGAACAAGCACAAAGTTCATACAGCTGCAGGAAAACATCGACTTTTTCCACCTTAACAAGCATTTAACCTGCTGCGTTCTTCATCGACAACGAAGGCGAGCTTTCAGTAAACAGCTCGGCTTCTGATTAGTTCAGTGCAACAGGAATACAAGAATACACACACATATTCCTGTCTCACCATATAATATATATATATATGTATACATCAGTGTGTGCACATAGTTAAATGTGTCACACACTGTAGTTGTTGCTTTTTATGATCATTTTCTTTAAACGTGTTTAAACTTCGTTCTCTGTTGTTGAGAACACTGTGTTCTACCTAGAAGATGCTGGTTCCGTTCTTATATTGCAGAGTAAGCATGTCCTGTAGCTTCTCTGTGACGTTGTGATATTTAACCAAGACCTCCGTCGCTGCCTAAACTTTAAGCACATGCTTTGAGTTGAACCATCCAAACAGGAATCCTGCATTAGTTTCAGCACTTCTAATCTATTTCCTAATATAATATCCAATTATCAGATTCCTATTCTGGCTGCTCATAAAGTGCAACATGCTCCAATTAACACCAACACAAACACAATCTCAACTTTTTAAAGTCACTTTGTTTATCTATATATGTATTTATTAGATCTGGGATTTAGATGATTTAACTGGCATTGAAGATTTACATTACTTAGAGAAAAGAAATAAATAAATGTATTGTGCTTAAACTAATGCTGCAGTACTGTGCAGTAAATACTTACTGTAGATCTGCATACAAAACCTTACGCATGGCATTTACTGTTTTACAGAAAACAAATTGGCATGAAAATATGAATACAAACAAAACACTCGCTCAATATGGGAGGACGGTCCGTAACTTCCTGCCTGAGCATTAACCCTTGTGTGTCCTGAACTGTGGTTTTTATCAGCAGTTCTTGTGATGCTTGGTGCCTTGGAGTTAAATGTCCAAACCTCCGGCTGAACTACTGTGTCACAGCAGCTGCCGGTAACATCAAGTCCTGACTCTCAGCATGAACAAGCAGGACCCTGAAGCTGCAGCAGCAAAATGGAATTCAGCCGTCACTCCTTTTATTATTTGCACCTGTGGCAGATGTCTTCTTTCTGCTTCCTGTGAGTGGAGTTTACTTTAACTGACTTTCATTTACAGACATTGTAGAGGTTTTTCAGCCAAGAGAATACAAAGGATCATCAATTCAGCGTGAGCCCTTCGGGGGTTTGACTGGTTTGAGTTTAGTTTTGACAAATTGTGATGTCATGCGGCCGTGTGGCGGAAAGACGAGCTTCCACGTAGAGGACGGCCAAAAGTGAACATCACTCTGTGAATGGTGTTCAGTGGTGTGATATCAACAGTGTGAGAATCTCTTTGATGACTGTACTTTCTGATCCCACAACATATCACAGGATGATGAGATGACAATTCTGTTGTGAATCTCGCTGACGAGGTTCTGGGAGACTTGCATGCATACTGCAAATGATGCGTGATTCAGAGCGAAATTCATATTGACAATATGCCAGTGATTCAGTCCTTCCTTTACAGAGGTGCTGGATGTGAGGGCTTACTCAGCTGATTCACCCCAGAGTGGGAGTGAGAGTGTTTCACTAGAGGTCAGACTCTGCCAGAGCCCATGACATTTTATAGTGAAAACAGGATTTTATTTTATTTTGTCAGCTTTCATTATTAATTCCATCTGCGGTAACAGGTTTGACTGGTTAATTACTCAAACAAAATGTCTGAAACCAAAGAGTCTTTATTGCCCTTTGTCTTCCCGATGCACAATTTCTTTTAGAAACCTCATAGCTCAGCAGGTCTGAGTCCAATTCATTAGGAAAACCTATTTAAAACTAAATCAGCTCTGCAATAAATGCTCCTTCATTCATGAAGGTTAAAATGTCCAGCTTGTGTCTCAGAGACGTGTGGGATCATTTCAGAGGATGCAGTTTGTGTCCATTTTAATCTGAACCCGTACTTCTATCTGACATCTTCCTGCCGCCTCAAACGGAAGTTGTTCAGTCTCATATTGGGAATATTTGGGAATTTGGACAGACAGCAGTCTAACTTTGTGAAAGTTTCTGGCTCGATGTTTCTGCCTGCTAAAGGCAGTGTTTCCTTCCACTGTCTCCTGGTGCTGCTCCTGGTGGAAACGTTGGGTCTCTGCAGTAAAGAGTCGCCGTTGACCTGCTCGATGTGAACGAGCGCTATGAGATCACTTTGTTATGATGTGATATGTCTGTATAAATAAAATGTGAATTGAAACTAAAGACCAAAATATATCAGAATAAGCGGGTTTTTCTCTTGAGGGCAGGAAAACCATTGTGCACTGGAAAACCTTCAAACAACGTGATGCAGTTGACCACGTTTCATTACAGGACACAAATACAGGTTGTTCTATGAGAAAGTGGCAGCTAGAGGAGAACTAGACTGGCGCACGTGTTCCCCTGAAGCTGCCTCGGTAGATCTGTACAGCAGATCCCAGCACGGTGAACTCTTGATAAATGCTGAACCTGGAATACCTGGAGTAATGCGAGTACATTACTGAGCTCACGAGATGAATGTAAAGGTTTCTGTTTATGACTGTCGTGTTGTCATCCTCCTGTAATTAAGATACCTAGTCATTTTCCACCTCTGCTCTGTGTTGCTGCCTGCGTGCTTCAGCAGCCGTGATAAACTGCTACTATCGAGGCTCAGACATTCACTCAGAAAAGTAAAAACTCTTTTGAACATGTTAAGCTTTCTGTAAAGTTCTTTGCTTTTACACTCGATGCTTTACAAACGTCTCCTTTCTGTTTGAAGCTCCGCAGAAATATTATTTCCTGGCGTCAGGCTGATTGTTCTGCGTAAACTCACCATCTCAGTCATTTTCAGTATCAATAACCTCAAATGGTACACCAATACATTCTGAAGAGGAAGCATTAACAGCAGCATGCGGGGGGGAAGCCCAGTACCATGCAGTATGACATTCTAACAGGTGTAAACAGCTTGTTTTTTGCTTTGTCAAAGGTCATCTCACCTTGCAGAATGCCACTGGAGGCACAGCGGAAGTCCTTTCAAATCTCGATTTCCTTTACAGAGGTTGTCATTATTATTAACCTTATTAGGTAACCTGAGTTCAAGGGCTTTATCACACGGTGTTTCTGTAAGTCAGAGGTTTTGCAAATATTCCAAAGAGAAATTCAATTAAATGACGAGAAGCAGGTTAAAACTCGATGAACAAGGTAACAGATGTAGAGAGTCTGATGGAGGTTTGTGCTCTCTGGCTGCTTTCTGCTTCATGTTGTTTCCATTAGTTGGCTCCGTTTTCACTAGAAAGTTTCAGTATGTAAACTCTTACCCTTCAACACAACCAGCACTGGAATCTAACTTAAGTGCAGTTTTCAGCTACTTGCACTTGATTTCCATTTTCTGCTACGTTCTACTTCTACTCCACCACAGCTCAGAGGTTAAGATTTGACAAACATCATAAATATGAGGCTGTGTTTTAAATTTAACTACCAAAAAGTATAGAAAGCGTTTTAAATGAGCATTAAAGTACCGTCTAAGGCATCGATAGTTGTGGCTCATTCATATATGATATAACGCTGACAGAGGCCATTCTGACAAACAAATACTTTTACTTTTGATACTTTGAGTACATTTTGCTGATAATATTTTTGTACTTGTACCTTTTACCAAAGTATGATTTGAATACTTCTTCCACCGCTGGTCCTCAGAGTAGCCTCACTGCTTTTGATAAAGAAGGACTACAACACAATTACTATTTACATCCATTGCTTTGATTACATGACACACTCCATCAGTTCACGCGTGCAGACAGCTGAGAAACAAAACTAGCTGCTCAACATCTTTCCATTGTCATTTACATCAAGTCATAGATTTTCACCATTCACACCTCACCTGCTGTAATATTCTTATAGTGTTTGAAAAGTGAAGCAGGTATGACTGTGATGGAGGAAGAGTCTCTCCTGAAAGGCTGATGGAAGCTCAGATAACGTCTTCCTTCAGAGATGTCCCACCTCCACACACACACACACACACGGACGGATCACAGTCAGACGTTCTTCTCTTCTCGTGTGAAAAGAACCAGCGTTCATTCAAAGTTACAGCAAGTGAACGTGCTTTAGGTTTAAAACTGTAAATATTATTTTCTCTATTAACTGCGAAGCGGCAGGAGCTACATTCCAGTGCCTCGTCCATTCGAACCATAAGCTACGCATTGCAGTTTTTTTAACATTTGCCAACTCACGTCTCTCAATACTTAGTTCGCCTTTTCTAAACTCGTCACAACAGCAGAAAGGGACTCACTTTGAATTTGTCTCACACAAAGTGCATCCTTCAATATTCATCATCTGCTTTCTCACTCAAACTCAACCAAATCTCTCTGCATTTGCGCCTCATTTTACACATATTTACATGCTGTGCTACATTTGGATTCAAAACAAAACACCAAACTACTGTTACCCCGGGATTAAACACACACAAAGCCATCTGCCAGCAGGTCAAGTCCTTCCAATCACATTAGAAGGATGTAGTTCCATAGCACTGACACATTGTCATACGCATAATGATATAAATACAGTAAATATAGTATAAAGTAAAAGATGGATCTGCATCCACATCGGAGACACAGTTGCTCCACACTGCCACCGCTGCGATTAGGAATCGTCATGTCAATGCCACACAATGCCAAATCTGAGACAGAATGATTGCCGTCTGATTTAGGATCAGCACAGCAGACAGCACGTTTGTGTAATACGCACATGCAAGAGTGTGGACAACATTACTAGAGCTGCGTGTTGTCAGTTTTTCAGTTGTACACATTCTTTGGTCACCAAGCTGTGCAAATGATCCTATTAAGCGTGGAAGAGAATTAAAGGCGTTCCAGTGTTTTTTCACAACATTTCATACATTGCACCCAAACGGTGAACAAGTAGATTTAAATACACAATGAGCGTGTCTGTACATGTCGTGTGCCACATACTGCGTCAGATTAGGTGGTTTTCAAAGTGTCTCATTTGAATGAATGAATCATGGGAAAAAAGAAACAGATACAATCTGGCCCATTTGCGTTGAAATTCTTTGTCATTTCAACATTGAAACTTTATTGATCATGATGCTGATGTTAAATTGAGCTTCTTTTTATAAGTGCACGTGTTGTGCACCTGTAGGATGAGCACATGATTATTTCTACATAAACTCCATTAAAATGTACTTTATTTTACACTTTCAGTGAGCTGAAAAATACAAAGCTCAAAAACAAAAGACCCGTTTTGTGTTGTGTCGACACACATTTACTATACAATCCAAGTCTTGTAATCAGAATAAATCAACTTTCATAATCAACTCATCCTAATTAGATACGTTTGTTTCAAGTCACATCAGCTTAATTGGGAGCTAATGCAGAACTTCACTTTAATCCTGTAACTTCTAAACGTGATCTGACGAACCGTTAGCTCCTCAGCAAACTGCTCGGCACTGAAGTGACTTTAAAATTCTCCCCAGTTAAGGAGGTTATGCAATAAAAGCTGTTGTTATGTGTCTCAGATGAGTGACACGATGAAGAGGCTTCACTGCTCCTGCACCCTTTCACGCCTTTAAATCAGGCGTTACATTTCTCAGCACTGCTGGTCTGAATGTAGCCGCTGACAGCTGGATGATGTTGATCATGACAGGCACCAAATTACAGTTTTGTTAAAACATAAACATCATTTCAACTTAACACTAATCACAAATTCCAAGGTGGGTAATGTGAGTTACTTTAACTTGCAGTAAATTAGTAGAAGTAGGTATATACATATACTTATACAGTGGAGGACATAATTATTTGATCCCCTGCTGATTTTGTATGTTTACCCCCTCACAAACACATGAACAGTCCATAATTTTTATGGAAGGTGTGTTTTAACAGAAAGAGACAGATATATCAACAAAGAATCCAGGAAAAAAAAACATTAAATGAAAGTTATAAATGAATTTGTATTTGATTAAGTGAAATAAGTATTTGACCTGTTATGAGCCCATGAGGCACACAAATTAGTCCTGTCCCTGTAGGAAAGTCCTCCTAATCTCAACTCCTTATGTGTATAAAACACCTGTCACAGAATGAGCCTCTTCCACTCACACCTCCCCACCACCATGGCCAAGACCAGAGAGCTGTCAAAGGATGTCAGGGACAAGACTGTAGACCTGCACAAGGCTGGAATGGGCCACAAGACCATCAGCAAGAAACTTGGTGAGAAAGAGACCACTTTTGGCGCGATAATTTGAAAATGGAAGAAATACAAGACGCCAGTCAATCGCCCTCCCTCTGGAGCTCCATGCAAGATCTCACCTCGTGGGGTAAAGGTTGAGTCTGAGAGAGGTGAGGGATCAGCCCAGAATTACACGGGAGGAGCTTGATAACTGGGACCACAGTCACCAAGGAAACCATTGGTAACATGCTTCTCCGTAATGGATTGAGATCCTGCAGGTCCCCCTGCTCAAGAAGGCACATGTACAGGCCCGTCTGGAGTTTGCCAATGAACATCTGAATGATCCAGAGAATGTGATGTGGTCAAATGAGACCAAAATCGAGCTCTTTGGCATCTTTGGTACATTTTTTAAATCCATCTGAAAATAAATGTTATAAGTTGCATGATGTTACTGCTGCAGCAGAATCTTCTCTACAGACGTGTGTTATGTTTCTGAACAAGCAAATATTCACCAGGTAAAAGTGCACTAGTTAGCTAGTTAGCTGTAGCACACGGAACAACCTTAAAACTAATGTGCAAAGTTGTGGGGCTTTCTTTTTTCATAAGGAGCTTGCAAAAACAGATGAATTCATAATTTCAATGGGACTTAAATCCTCGACGAGGCGGCTGCACTCTGAGTGAGACCTGTGAGGCAAATGTCTGAATTTTCTGGGTCAATCTGTAAGGTGCCGCGCTAACAAAGAAAGTGAGGTGAGTCACACCTCAGAATTCCCTTTTTTTGTTTTCTTTTTAGAATCAAATATACCAAAAGTGTAAAAGTGAAAATGACCAGGATTGTCACGTTGCTGCCGGCGTTAAGTCACCAGCTTCAGTTCCAGCGTGCGCCCACGGCTGTTGCAGGTGCTGCGACACCAGAACTTTCACAAACGCACTTTTTCCTGACATCGTCACTGATCAGTCACTCAGAGGATTTTGAGTTCACATGAAAACCTATCGGTGGCGTTAATCCTGCCAATCACAGTCATTTGAAAAACTCTGTATACTTTTTGTGAAATGCCTGTTTTTATAACAGACAATGAAAACGTGGAAGGCTTGTGAACATAGTGTGTTGGGGTGAAGGCTGCGGTGCTACACTTTGAACTCTTCATGATTTGCATACTGCGGTGACGAAAATATAGAAATGCGTGGCATTCATTTTGATTCGCCCACTCTTTCACTGAAACCGCTCAAGTGTTGCAAGGTGATACATCAACACAATATTCCTCATGTTAGTTCACCCCAAATACAGTGTTTCTCTGCTGGACACGTACGTATGTGTCCTCCACATGCTGCTGGAAGGACACAACACTTAAAGCGTTTAACAGCTTCCAGCAGAGCAGGCAGCTGTTGATGCATGAAGCTCCAGCGCAGCCCGGCCATGAGGAGGGAGGGCAGCCATCCAGGCCTCACTGTGAAGCTGCAACACGTTCCAGTGACCTCTGCGAACACAGACCTGCAGCCAGCATGACCTCCACTGGAACCCGTGGAGCCCCACCGCAGCTGCCTCATCAGCAGTGTCGTGTGCTTACAGTGGGACTGTGTCCATAATGTTCGCTTCTTTAAAAAACCTTTTGGATCTTCCGTTTACATTCCGTTTAATGCTAACATTAGCAAATTAGCAGTAAACACAAAGTGCAGCTGAGGCTGATGGGAATGTCATTAGCCCTGCAGGTACTTGGCCAGAAACCAAAGCAGTGGTCATTATGAGGATCACCAACGTCAGTAGGGTTCATCCTCTGGGGAACATGAATGTCTGTCCATCCAGCAACTGTTGATACTTTTGTCCACCGTAATAAATGACATGGAACTTTCTGTTATGCTGGTTTATTACCCTAATACTACTTACACACGTTCTGTGTGCACAGGTATATCTATGTAAGTAACAGTGTGTGTGTGTATTCTTAATACTTGTATATACTTGTATTGTGTGTGTGTATTCTAAATACTTGTATATTCTTGTGTAGTGTGTGTGATGGGGCACCCTGCCCCCCCCCCCCGGATCGGCCCTGTCCACAGTCAGACGGGATTAAACCTCCAGCAGGACTCTGTGTCTCCTGGATGGATCCTGCCGGGCTGACCCCCCCCCGGGCTGACCCCCTTCCCGGGCTGACCCCCCCCTCATGTAGGACCCTTCCAGTCTCAGGTTGATCCCGCAGACCCGCCTGTGTGTCTGTGAGACGGGACGGATGAGGATCGGCCTCGATGTCATCCCGATGTCAGCCGAGCCCGCCTGCTCGTGTGTGTCTGGCCTCGGTGCGGATGCTGGAGACCCGGTTTCTATCTGATCCGGGCCGTTTCGGGATGCTGGAGGTTTTCATCAACATGACGGGAACAAAGCGAGCGGAGGTGCGGCGGCGGATCGAGCGGGTTTCTGTCCACAGGGCGTCTGCTGGGGTCTGTCAGCTCCACAACATGACTTTACTGATGCTGCTGTAGGACCCGGCACAACCCAGTCCGGGACTTCACTGGGACCGGGACTTCGCTGGGACCGGGACTTCGCAGGGACACACGGAGACATGACATGCACGAGGAAGGAAGAGGAACGGCAGCTGTGGTCTCTCTGAAACCGGGTCTTCTTTAAAGGGAGCCCGCAACAGGCTTTGACAGCGATCTGGACCCCGTCAGGTGCTGCCGTCCCTCATGTAGCCCCCCACTTGTCTTTCTGAGGGAGCAGCCAGGTGGATCTGTAGCCGTATTTCATGTAGACCGCAACAGACGGCCTTCCTGCCACAGGGGGGGATCAGCAGGCCACAGCAGGTAAGCAGCACAACATGACTACCACCATTTTGTTTCCCTACAGGTCCCTGGTCTGTAAAATGTCACGCTGCCTTCCTCTGCAGTCCTACATGTGGTGTGTCTGAGTGTATGGGGACCCTGCCTGTCCCTGGCAGGCCCAGACCAGGCAGGGGGGGGTCCCAGTCTGCATGGATCCTGATGTGTGATGCATCACAGCAGCATCGCTGGTCAGTGTTGATGATAAATAATCCAGCATCTGCAGGGCCTCAGCTCTGGGCCAGACAACAGACTTCATATCATTTGTTAGCGTGGCCCTGAGAGGACATAGCGCCCCCTCCTGCAGGGATGCAGACTGTGTGCTGCTGTGTGATTTGAAGCCATCCAGACTCCTTAATGCTGGACTGCAGCAGCTGGTGGCTCTCCAGTCCACATCAGACCTGTAGGTGAGGAGGCCTGATGCTGGGCCCCAGTCTGTCTACACCTCCACCAGTGAGCTCCTCCCCCCAACATCCAGCCAGAGGTATTGGGCTGCTGTTGCTACCCAGTTCCTGACAGTGACTCTGCCCTCCACCGCCAACCAACTTCCAGCTTCATAAAGCCCCTCCTTCAGGACTCAGCCCCCCTCACAGATCCCCAGCCTGTGGAGCTGTGAGGGGGGCTGAGAAATGACCCGACGAACAGCTGATCAAAGGCAGATCGATTTAATGTTCGTCATCCACCATTTACACTTCTAAAGACGTGATTCTTTCGAGTTAGTCTCTCTCAGCTGATATCAAGCTGTGGACCCGGAGATTCACTCGCACATCCAGGGGCCTTTATCTTGAAAATCAGCCCCAACATTCACCGTTTCGACTCTTTTTATCTTTGTTTGGGGGGGTGGGTCACTAATTTTGATCAAATTTGCTCTGTTGTCATTGAACTGTAGATGTTCACATGTTCCATTGTTCCATGCAGAGGTGACATTAACCGCAGTTGACTTATTATTTTAGTCCAAACCATACCAAATAGATCGGGGCCTAAGCCTAACCGAGCTGTGATTAACGTTGCTGTTTGTTCCGGTTTAGGCACCAAAACTACGTGTGGGACTTGCAGGAAGTCTGGCGTTCAACCCACTCATCCGTCCCGACCTCCTCTCTTTATACTACATCACATCTAAAATACTTCCTGGCAGGCGGCTTCCTGGATGGATGGAGTGTAGTCAAGCTCAATGCAGCCTACTAACAATTGGTTAAAAACGTTTTTACAGCGCCACGCCGTCCTGTGAAGATCTAGCCAGCACGGCTTGAATGGTTCCTGCCTCCTCCATTAAAATACTGCAAGGAGCTACTATCTCCACAGCAGGGAGTCTATGGCTGGACTAAGTGCAGTTCCTCCAGGTGCAGTGCAGTGGAGCTGTGGAGGTTCTAAACCGGTTCCTGGATAGGGCCTTCAATGTTATGCAGTTCATTCACACATTCAGAAGAACTGCGTTTGGTGCCCCGGCAGGAACACGGCTGACACTGTGAGCCGTCATGGCCGTGCACCAAATAACATCAAAGATGGCTGCCTTTCACCTAAGGCCTCACAGCAAAGTGTGTTTGCAGCTGACAATTACTGTTACATTTCTGAAATTCAGCGATCCAACAGCCAAAACATTATTCTCTCTGTTTTTATAACGCATAATTCATTAATTCATGTTTCTCATTTGTCTGCACGTTGATTTCCCTTGTTGTGTAACCTGTTTCAAGTGATTACAGGCCTTTATTCCAAAATATCCCCCCTGTATATTATATATTAAGTGTACTTTTCAGTGAATGGTGACTATATTAGGCCTAAATTAGTGTGGTACTTGGCCAATATACTGTTATTTTACATGAATCCAGGGATGTAAAATATTATAATATATTATTATAAATTATTCACAAATATGTTATTTGCTGGACTTTATTGTGAGGTTAAGGACACATTCTTGGAAGGGATGGGGGAAGTCATGATTCATCATGCTGTACTTAACTGAACCTGAGTTGATTATTTATCGTCTCTGGAGCCACACAAGAAATAACTGACTATGAGCATTTATAGACTGTAACCAGCTGTCATGAGAAGTGACAAACGCATGAAAACCTCTCATGCTGCAACATTCAATTACACTGAATTCAGTGTAAAATCACATACTGTCTACTATTAGACACTCCGCACCTTTCCAGGTAGTCTAGGCCAGATTTGATGATCTGCACCAGAATAAAGAGTTGGTTTGAACCACACCAAACAGGATGTCCTGATTGGAGCCAATGAAACAGTCTCACTAAGCAATAAACTTCACAATAAAAGTCTAGTGTTTCATTGTGATCTGACAGAGACACATTCAAGCTCCTAATTCGATGTCTTTTGTGATTGTTTTCAGGCTCCTGGAGAGGATCAGGAGGTGAGACAACATAATACATCAAAGGGACCCTGCTCAAAATGGGGCGATGTGGATTGAGGTGTTGCCGTTTCTTGTGAATCGCAGAAAGAAGGGAGCAGCCACGAGGACGGAGGAACGACTAGCAGACGGAGGACGCAGCGGAGGAGTGGCGGCTTTGGTGTCTGAAGAAAAGGTGGTATGGGTGGGGGGGCCTTCGGGATGGGGAATGGAAACGAGAGTAGCGAAGGGCCTGCTGGGCCCATGGCGGCAGTGGTGGCAACAGCGGGAGGATTGGTAGCAGAGAGTACTTCCTCAGCTGTCTCTACCTATATCAAACTGGTGCTACTGGGGCTGATCATCTGCATCAGCCTGGTGGGCAACCTGGTGGTGTCTCTGCTCGTACTGCGGGACCGGGCCCTGCACAAGGCACCTTACTACTTCCTGCTGGACCTGTGCCTGGCAGACACCATTCGCTCGGCCATCTGCTTCCCCTTTGTACTGGTATCCATAAAAAACGGCTCGGCCTGGACCTACAGCGTGCTGAGCTGCAAGGTGGTGGCCTTCATGGCAGTGCTCTTCTGCTTCCATGCCGCCTTCATGCTGTTCTGCATTAGTGTAACACGCTACATGGCCATTGCACACCACCGCTTTTACTCAAAGCGCATGACATTCTGGACATGCGTGGCTGTAGTGTGCATGGTGTGGACACTGTCCGTCGCAATGGCTTTCCCACCAGTTTTTGATGTGGGCACCTACAAATTCATTCGTGAGGAGGACCAATGTATCTTTGAGCATCGCCACTTCAAGGCTAATGACACACTGGGCTTCATGCTAATGCTGGCTGTGCTCATTCTAGCCACACATGTTGTCTACATGAAGTTACTCCTTTTTGAGTATAAGCACCGCAAGATGAAGCCAGTCCAGATGGTGCCGGCCATCAGTCAGAACTGGACCTTCCATGGGCCGGGGGCTACTGGCCAAGCGGCAGCCAACTGGATTGCGGGCTTTGGCAGGGGCCCGATGCCGCCCACTCTGCTAGGGATCCGGCAGAACTTGCACAACCAGAACCGGCGCCTGTTGGGCATGGAGGAGTTCAAAGCAGAGAAGCAGCTTGGCAGGATGTTCTACGTGATCACCCTGCTGTTTCTGGTGCTCTGGTCTCCCTACATAGTTGCTTGCTATTGGAGGGTTTTTGTCAAGGCTTGCACAATACCATACCGGTACCTCTCCACCACTGTGTGGATGAGTTTCGCCCAAGCCGGGGTCAACCCTATTGTCTGTTTCTTCCTTAACAAAGACTTGAAGAAAGGGCTCCTTTCCCACCTACCAGCCTGCTGCAGGACTAAACCTCATCTGCCACGAGAGCCTTATTGTGTCATGTAAACAGAGATGATGATCTACCAACCAAGGGGCAGCCAGCAGATGTGTTGTGGGGATGTTTGCTTGAGTGATTATTGTGTTCTGAAGTTATTCAGTGCGAGCTACTTTTGTGCAGTGGGTGGTAAAAACACTGGAATGGTAAGCATGTAGTCAGACCTTGGCTTTTGATAACAAGAGGAAAATACTTTAATAGCAAAACATGCAAGTAATAATGCAGTCATTGTGGAAATCAAGCCAGACAAATAGCCACCAACAAATTACATGAGCTGCTTCTTAAAGAATGTCAGAGTGGCCAATTAGAAAAGTCCTGGATTGACACGGAGGATGTTTGACCTCCTCGCGATTCTTTTTGTCGGGGCAACGTTTCTAGTGTAAATCAGATTTTATACATAACTCCACAATATTATTTTAAAAAATACCAATCAACGCAACACTCTGTCCAAAGACTCTTTTTGTTCAGACGTTTACTGAGTAGAGTCAGTTATCTTAACGCATGAAGTCCGTCCAGTTTGAATCAGCCGGGAATCACACCTTCTGGCCTGGAAAGGGTTTGGAAATCAAATCTGTGAGGTTCCTGCATTCTTGAAGTCAATAGAGGAAACAAAGTTTTATGAATATCATGTTGGGGCCCAGATGGTTTGAACGGATCTTAATGGAATATAAGTGCTCCTGTGAGTGAGGAACACCCACAGGGGCTGTACACCAGCTGACTCACTGTGACGATGGATCCTCTTTGGTCTCGTCTCTTCACGTTGACTGTGTCTCTGTTTGTTACTCACTGATTGGCTAAAACAAGTTGACTGCAGAAATTCAACTTTGATAAATTGAAGATAAACTACCTGCGATCAGCTCATGTAACAGTGAGCAGAAGCAGCTTGTTATATGTAGCAGGGAGACCATATAAAGCCTCAGCACAGTGCCCAGTTGCATAAAATGCTTCTCTTAGAAAGGTACATTTTCCTTATTGGCCCATCGCAGAGATCACCAGTAGCTCGGGTCCGACACTGAGGACGTGTTGGAAATCCCTTCCCGTCAGCTGCTTACTCTACACTTTATTTACTTTTTTGCCATTTTGAGTGTCTGAAGTTTTAGAAGTTTAAAGAAATGCCCAGGGTGGATTTTTTGTTAAACATTTGTTAAGCAACCCAGTAAAACCCTTCGAATGTCCACAGAGGCAGAGACGATCCACTCCAGTGTGCTGATGTCCTTCCTCCTCGCAGCTGTCACCATCATGTCCCCGTCTGTTTCTAGCAGAACAGAAGCATGAAATTCACTTGTGGATGTATGTAAAGGCCTGCATCTGTTTACAAGTGAATTGTAATTCATATTTAATTTAATGTTAAAACTAGTTTCTCTTGTTTGTTTCAGTCGCTGAAGCAGCAGCAGGAGGAGTTATTCAGCACTAAACAGCACACTGTTATCAACACCAGTCAAGTATAGCTGCAATCTATCTGACCATGAAAACATGTTTCACACATGCTTGTAATTCCTAAAGACTTTGGCGAAGCAGTTTATACTTCAGCAGAGGAGGATATATGAAGACAGACTGAGTGGGTTCACTTTGTCTCCACGTGCAGATGTTGATTGATTGATTGCGTCAAAGCCATTTAAATGGACCGCTGTCGCTCTGAAGGGTAGAGGATTTAAATGATTGTGCCACTTTATTCCTGTGAACCTCAGTTATGTGATTCAGTGACGGCACAGCAAGGTGATGATTCCTGCCTGACATCTCAGTAACTATGACGTGTTTGTGACGAGGCTGTGATTTCTAACAGTCCAACTGTTATTATTATTATTATTGTTATTATTAAAACTGTTGAAAATCAGAGGAAACAGCGAAAGAAAGAATGTGACATAACATACAGGAGAGCACCTCTTCTTCTTGGCACATTTTGATTCGGTTTGCCGAAGAACAAAACTAAATTTCCACTAGAAATCGTTCAGTGAAGAATTCCTTTCAGACTTGGAACCTACAGAATACCTACAGTTACATCTGTGAAACAACAAAACCTTTTGTAGGGGGCCGACTGTAACTGGACACTGATGACTGTATCAGTCTGATCAGTTGTTGAGGGACCGTTTCTGTCAGTATCAAGTGAGATGTGACAATATACCAAAGCACAGGCGAGACTCTGTCCTACAGAAGGGTGTGGCTGTGGAGAGTCTTGCTTTCGTGTTTCTGCTGGAAGATGAGCATAGAAGACCGTTTCACTTAAGACTTTTGAAATCAAAATTAGGAGGTACTAAACCAAATCACTGACACTGAAAAATGTCCATATTCCGAGATACTAAGTCAATTTAAAAATGCACAAGAAACAGCATAATGAGACACTAAATCAATATCGACTTTTCTAAGATGTAAAAATGATTATGTTTTAGGTCAAAGTTGTAAATAAATAAATGAAAACCATGTTAAAAAACATAATTTCACCCTGTGTCTCAATGATGACGAGCCGAAAAGGAGTCGAGGTGTCTGGCACCAAAATCTGTTACAAACCCTGAAGTTCAAAGCAGCTCATAAAATAAATCTGGACATAATTTGATGGTAGCAGAGTAGCAGAGCCTGGGAGAAGCAGGTGGGAGGATGCAGCAGAGCCACACCTACTGCTTTGTTTCTGCACAAATCAAAATAAATCCAATAACTGTGCTTCTGTCCTTGTTTCTCTCTGAAAACAAGGAGTAACTTGAAGTCTAGGTGGAAGTAAAGGGCAGACTGGAATCTGTCCTTCAGATTGAGGGCTCATGAAGTGTGTTTGGGGGCGTAAGGTCTCTGCTGTGGCACATCTGGAACACCTGACAGCAGCATGCCACAGAGAATTGCTAATCTTGTTTTACTTTCAGAATTATGGCCTTACTCCATAAACACGTCAACATCAATGCAACAAAGCGCAGACAAATGTGTCTCCTCTGTATGTGCTGAAGTCATTCAACAACAGGAAACGGAACACTGTGTCCACTACTGACGTTTCCCCATCAGAACCCTGAGGACCCGGGCCGAGGGGCTGCTGATGGGAACGAGCAGAACGTTCAGGGAGGAAGCGACTTTTCTATTCTAGCCTGAGAATCTGATGATCTGAATGTTTGTTTCCCTTTCGGACATCAGCCTGAGGAATGAAGGAACAACGACTTTCTGTCTTTCCATTTTCATTTCTGAGACAATGCCAGAGAAAAGATGCTGGAGAGGCCTGAATGTGCGGTTTTTGTTTTTGTTGCCTCCGGCAGATTATCTTTTGTAAATTTCCTGTGACCTCTGTACTATTGGTGTGTATTATACTGACCGCAAACCAACAAAAGAGTTCCTGATCATAGTATTTTTACTGTGTGTTAGATGATGGTTACATGGATGAGACACAACACTGACCAGATACATTTTGCATTCTGAAGACATCATTCCTGCAAATGCTTTCTCACTATTTCTCATGTCGAACCCGTTTCCTGACACAAAGATCTGAATGTGTTTTCAAACCAATGAAGTTTACTCAAAGTCCCTTTTGTAAAAACGTGATAGATTCTTATAAATTGGACTGGATTTCTGTACATATTTAGGGATAATGAAGGGTAACAAAGCATCTGGACGGGCCACATGTGACTGCACACACTGGCATCTGGATGTGTCGTTAATTAATAATTAACATGTCAAACTGCAATTGTCATGATGATAATAATAACCAAGAATTGTACATAAAAAACAAACCCTTTCAGGGCTCACATTGTTCTCCTCTTTAAAGGATAACATCAAATTAATCAGCTTGTGTCTTTTCCATCATTCACGTCAGTAATAACACTGCTCTGAGATCTGCGAACACCTCACAGTCTGACGGGTCCAGAAACAGTCAGGTGGTCAGACATGTTCACTGAGGGATTATTTCTGACATTTACTTCAGTTTGAACTTTAAAATAATTTAGATCATCTGGATAAACTGTTGGGTTTGTTTCCTGTCTGACCATCTGACTGCTTGTGTTTCCTCTCGCCAGACTTCGGCTGTGGCCATGTTGCCGTGTTGCCGTGTTCACACATCTAAGAAGTAACCAACTTGAAATTATGGCTGAGATTGTAAAGAAATAGAACCCAAGTCATATTAGTTGCCTTTTTGTCTCAAATGATTGGCTCTACACCAGCCTGGTCACACCAGAACCGAGCGCAGCGTGAAGGTTTTGATGCTAGCAGTCAAGCTCGCCAACTGCAGGGTTTATTTTCATTCAGTCATTTTCTTATCTTACAAGAAGATCAAATTTGTATCCCAAGATTTTTGTAAGTCCGCTCTGATGGTTTGCTATCGGCCGATGTTGTGAACATGCCGTTCGCAGACGTTCACCGAAGTTGAAATATTACATTTAAATGAACAGAGTCTGGTGTGAATTGTTAGCTGTGACTGGGCTCCTTAACCCTTGTGTCGCCCTTCGGGTCATTCTGACCCGAAATGCCATTGAATTTGCCATTGCACTGATCCGAAGGGCGACACAAGGGTTAAGGTAAATGTGCCAGATACCAAGGTGACGAGTCCAAATCCGTCTTTGGTTGTTCTGCTGTTACTTTTAAACACGAGCAGGAACACAAATGACAAAAACAAGGTATCACAGCGGCTTTACAGTATATATCTAAATATTGCAGTGTCTTAGAGAGGGTAGCTATGAATTCTCCAGAAATGGTTTTATTTTAAAGTAGAACATTAAAGGTCAAAGGTTAAGACAGAATCTCATCTCAGTGCATCCTGAAGTCAGAAAATCAGTGTTTGAAGGATGTGAAAGGAATTTCTTCTGACCACCAAACATCGAGTCAGACGCTGCAGTTTCCCTTTGTTCTGTATTATTAAAAAAAAGTGGTTGAGCTATTACGCATGTCTCTGGCGATTTATGATTTTTCTTGTCGGTTTTGTAATGAAAATAAATTTCATTTGAAATGATGAGAACATTTTTATCATTACCTGTGGCAGGGTCTCCCTGGTATGTCGATTGTAGAAACATATTTTGCATAATGTGCACAAAGAATATGCTTTTAACATCCTGTTTTGGAAACTGAATGATGATGATGATGATGGTGGTGGTGTCTGATGGGGCAGCACCATAAAGGTTTGTTCACCCAAACTGCAAACAGCTCTGGTGGTATCCAACCATGCAAACGAATTTGGTCTGGTTTGTTGTTTCTGTCTGTTCATGGCACTAAAGAAATCCACGGCTCATTCCACAATCAGATTCTCATAATTATTCTGGTTGATCCACATAAAGCACTGTCAATGGTTTTCATGGGGAATACTGTTATACATACATTTTCAAGTATTTATAGTGCAAGGAAGTAAACTGACAGGTTCAGCTGCCTTCAGGTCTTAAAGTTGAAACTGAAATTCTAAATGCTTTCATGCATTCAAATGACACCTTCACTGCTTTCAATACTTGCACTTCAAAAAGCTTTCAGTTCTTCAACTTATACTGAAATTCCCACTTTAAGCTACTTTCAGTGTTTACACCTACAGTTTTCAGGGCTACAACAGGTACAGCCCCTGCTATGGTCCCTGGTATGGTCCCTGGTGTGGTCCCTGGTATGGTCCCTGCTGTGGTCCCTGGTATGGTCCCTGGTGTGGTCCCTGGTATGGTCTCTGCTATGGTCCCTGGTATGGTCCCTGGTATGGTCCCTGGTATGGTCCCTGGTATGGTCTCTGCTGTGGTCCCTGGTATGGTCCCTGCTGTGGTCCCTGGTATGGTCCCTGCTGTGGTCCCTGCTGTGGTCCCTGCTGCGGTCCCTGGTATGGTCCCTGGTGCGGTCTCTGCTGTGGTCCCTGGTATGGTCCCTGGTATGGTCCCTGGTGCGGTCTCTGGTATGATCCCTGGTATGGTCCCTGGTATGGTCCCTGGTGCGGTCTCTGCTGTGGTCCCTGGTATGGTCCCTGGTATGGTCCCTGGTATGGTCCCTGC
>JAVQJF010071146.1:0-11562 GCA_036023855.1 Gadopsis marmoratus
TTGTAACAGCCTCATTGAGACTGAATGAGACGTCTTAATTACTCCAGTTGTGAAAACTAAAGGGGGAGGACGTGTGCTTTGATCTTGGGGCTGGGGGGGTTGAAATGAGGAGGGATGCCCCACTATAAATACAGACAATCTGGGATGAAGGGGGGTCAGTTAAAAGTCTCCTAGTACCAGTCCAGGACAGGATTTACTCTCCAGGAGCAAACACTTCAGCTACTCTGCAGCCATGAGAGGACACTTCTCCATCGAGTGGATGGCCCAGAGCAGCCAGCCGGCAGGGACCCGGAGCGCCTCCGCCTGTGGGACGCATTCAGAGAGTCTGCCGGGGTTCTACTGCAGGCAAAAGTCTGAAAACGAACCCGAGCAGCAGGAAAACAGGAGCCAGGACCTCGACGCCTTCAGCCTGAGCACTCTGCTGCAGCAGACTTCTCACAGTAACCACGGTGAGTCCAGAGCACAGTCCATGTGTTTTGTGCCACTACCACTGCTTTAAATACATTTACCTTGACAGCCTTGGTGACTTTACAAATGAAGAGTTTTGCACACAAACACACGAAGACGCTCTACAATCTGATGTTTTGCTGTAAATTAAACTTCCTGGTAACCTTTGAGCTGAATGGTGGAAAATTAAGTGACAAGCTTTTGTGACAATCGTTCATTTTTCAAGCTGAAGGTTTGGAATTGTCTGAATAACTTTAATTTGTCCTTTAATGACTGAGGTTTGGTGTGTGTGTGTGTTGAATTGTGACAGCATTTCTCGCTTTTACAAATTAATCAATTAATGGAGAAAATAATAAAGCAGATTAATCGATAATGAAAATAATCATTAAATGAGCTCCGACAGTAAAATGCTGCTTTTCCATGAATGATGAGGAAGAATCCTGTGATGACATCACATATAATAGTAGAACATTTACTGCCTTACTACTGAAAACTACATTTTTCTGAGTACTCTCTTTTTCGCTGTGGTATTAGTACTTTTTACTCCAGTAAAGGATCTGAATACTTCCATCAGTGGTTTGGTCTTAATCTGAACTGAAAGGTGACTTTCAATGATTTCTTCCTGGTTCCTCGCTGCAGTGACTGAGGCAGGGTTCAGCAGCGGGACGGAGGAGGAGACCTCCGGGTACGAGAGTGAAGGGGGCCGCTCCCCGTCGCCCTCGGCCCCCGCTGACTGCGCCTCCTCCTCCCCAGCGTCCCCTCCGGCGGGGAGGAGGCCCCGGACGGCCTTCACAGCCGAGCAGATCAGCAGCATGGAGAGGGCCTTCAAGAGGAACTCTTACCTGGGAACACAAGACAAAGCCGAGCTCTGCAAGAAGCTCAACCTGTCTGACAAACAGGTAACAGCCGTCAGTCTGCCATCATGAGGCCACACGTGTCCTCTGGGCTTCACTTCCTGCAGACAAAAACAGACATGATGGGACTTTTTTGAAGATGAGATTCCAATATTTAAATGTGCTACTTTAAAGGCGACATAATAATAAATAAGCTTCCCGGGAGTTTACAGGAAATACAGATAACGTTATACGTAAAATATGGATTTTATGTTGTAAACTAGCTTTAATTTATTTTTTGTTATTTTAGAAATTCAGTATCTTGTAATGTAGTAATTTAAATATAATATTTTAGAGACTTAATTTTTTTGGGGAAACTTGAACTTTTCATTTTTTATGTTATTTTATTTATTACATTATATATAAAACTATTTTAAAAATATTATATATATTTATATATTAAAAATAATTATTTTTACTATATTTTTGATTCTATTTTTATTTATTTATTATTTTCTTTGTGTGTTTGATTAATCTATTTTATGATTTAGGGGACTTGGACTCAGTATTTCATATTTTAGCATTTTTAAAATTGTTTTTAGCTTTTTGTTTGTTTAGTTGTATTTTCTTTAATTTATTGATTACATTTATTTATTTCCCAGTAATATAGTTTGACTGCAATCTTTTATTATTGTTGAATATATAAATGCTGTTTCAGGCCTGATGCTCAGTAATGGAGAGAAAGTTTAATATTCTGGAGTGAGAAGTTTGCATCGTGAGCCTTTTTGTTTTGTCCTCCTCAGATCAGAAACTGGTTCCAGAACAGGAGGATGAAGCTGAAGAGGACGGTGCAGGATGCCCTGGCTCACGCCTGCCAGGCAAACGTCGCCTCTCAGCTGATGCACTACCCCGAGCTGCAGGCCTACAGGCCGGGGCCGTACCCGAGGTACCACTCAGCAGCAGGACAGGAGGGCCCGGCTGCAGCCTCCTACGTCCACCCACACAGCCTGCAGTACGGCTCCGCTCTGCCCAGCGTCGCCACACTGCCCCTGGACTCTTTCTACCAGTACAGCAGCCTCCCAGGAGTCATGCTGCCCGCCGCCTCGGCTCAACTCATGGGGCCCTACGCGACTTATCCTCAGTATTACTGACACTGTCCTGACGATGAGCCTCTGCTCTGATCCTTGCTGATATTTTGTCCGACTGAGACAAAAAGAGTGATTTTATTTTTTTAACATAAACGTGTTCTCATCTGATCCTAATAGGATCAAAGCTGATAGAAACAGATTACTGCTGTGAGACTTGAATGTTGTAATATTGGATTTAAACAGGGTCGGTGTGCAATACTGTGATTTGTGTGTGTATCTCTGCTTGTAACTGATGTACAGTTTAGATTTATTTAAAGCTGAATCTATGAAGTGTTTTATTAGAATAGATTTGTGTTGTTGTGAAATCAGATTGCTAAAATAAAATCATCAGCTTTTCTGATGTGTTTTCAACCATTTTATCTGCAATTAAAATATCCTGGTTTTTCCAGTGGTGGTACTTAAGTGCTCCAGTACTGTACTTAGTTATATTTTTAAGGTACGTGTACTCAAGTATTTCTAGGTTATGCTACTTTTGTACTTCTACTTCACTGTACATAGTTAGTATGTTAGTTAAAACTAACTCCACCGTAACCAGCCACAACAGTTATCAGTATTAATTATCCAATAATATAATATGTATAATTTAACAATCACAGCCGTTTATCTGCTTGACACTTACACCTTTAACACACAGGCTCAGTGGTTTAACCAGGTTGATGCTTCCACAACAAAACTACACTGCCACCTGTGGACACAGAGGGGTAATGCAATAACAATGTGCTGATTGCATACATGTAGCTGCAGGTGGGATACAACAAGCATGCTAGCAGCTACAGCTACTGGCAAAAGATGGAAGCATTCAGGTGTCATGCATCCAAATTAGATTAAAAGTATAGAAGTATTGGCAGCAAAATGTACTTAAAGTTAAAGTGCTCTTTATGCAGAATGGCGCCTTTCATATGGTTATATCGTTATTATAAGGCATTTTAATGTAGCTAATTTTGGTGGAATTAACTTAAATACTATTCATACACTGGTTAGTTTAATCTAACAGTGCATCATATTTTATAAACTATGTTTTGTTCAAGGCTAATACAGGAGTCCAAACAATTATTATAAACTTAAAGCTATGAGCGTTTATATAACTTGAAGCGAGACTATGTACATTTTGAAAGAAGAACTAAAACATTCTTCCCCTTATAAATAAAAAGTTGAACTCATAGCCAATAAAACGCAGTCTCTCTTATGTTAGCAAACTTCACAGAGAGATTTCGCTGTATGAAAAGCTCTTTATTACTCTTCTTTACTTGTTGCACTATATTAGATCGTGTACCTTTGTGCTGTGATTGTGGCCACAGTGACTGCTGCTCTGCAGCACATAACATTGGCTTGCTTTAGTACTTTGACTGTACTGTCATGGTGCAGCTAATATTTTCCAATAATCGCCTCAGAATTAAACAATCCCATGTAGTTGTCCTGCTGATCTGCTACCAAACCACGAAAAAAGACGCTTAACATACTGACAACATGGAGCGTTAACCAAAAGTTACAAAGTACAATCTTCAGCTATTTTACATGCTTAGCTTTTAAAATGTGCGGCATTATTATAGATTTATCAGTATATTAAAGAGTTAAAATTGGCTCCAACTCCACCAATGAGATATACTTACACATTTGGGTATTAATTATCCAATAACACTCACAGGAGCGACTTGTCAGCGTAGTGAGTACTTTTACTTTTCATGCTTTATTCTGCTGATGACACCTGTGTACTTTTTACTCAAGTAAAAACTAATTTTGAATGCGAGACTTTTACTCGTATTTGAGTATTTTCCACTGTAGTATTGCTACTTTTATTTAAGCCAAACCTCGTGTTCCACTGCTGCAACGAACACACGGGACAATAAAAACACACGAAACATGAACCGTTCCCAGATTTCTTTCCGCGTGGAGGAAAAACAAGGCATGTCGACACATTTGACCAGCTGAAGCCAAAAACAGTTGTTGTTTTTTTTTTTTTTTTTTTTTTTTTAAAAACATCACGTTCAACCGTTTTGTGTTTTGTGTCATAAAACCGGAGGAGATGTCGCAACAAACGTGGCCCGTCAGTCTGAGCCAATGGCTAACGAGCGCCATTAGAAGTGGGCGTGACAGACAAAAATCGAGGGACCAACGGGAACGCCGTAACCGTGTGAACGCGCGGAAAGGGGCAGACGCACGGGCCAATCGCAACGCTCCCCGGTGAGCGCGTGCGGCGGCCGCGCGCAGAGAGCAGCTACGCAGGAGCGAGAGACAGAAGCCGGATGGTGGAGCTGAAGATGGCGGATGGAGACAGCGGGAGTGAGCGCGGCGGCAGCAGCGGGGGCGGAGGAGGCGGCGGCGGCGGCGGCTTCCAGCACTTCCAGAGGGACCAGGAGACCCAGGAGCTGGCGTCCAAGCGCCTCGACATCCAGAACAAGCGCTTCTACCTGGACGTCAAGCAGAACAGCAAGGGCCGGTTCATCAAGATCGCCGAGGTCGGGGCCGGGGGCTCCAAGAGCCGCCTGACGCTGTCCCTGTCGGTGGCGGCGGAGTTCCGCGACTACCTCGGGGACTTCATCGAGCACTACGCCCAGCTGGGGCCTAGCAGCCCGGAGCAGGTGGCCCAGGCCGGCGCGGGTGAGGACGGCGGGCCCCGGCGAGCCCTCAAGAGCGAGTTCCTCGTCCGGGAAAACCGCAAGTACTACCTGGACCTGAAGGAGAACCAGCGGGGGAGGTTCCTGCGGATCCGGCAGACCGTAAACCGCGGACCCGGCTTCGGAGTCGGGGGCCCCGTGGGCGGCATGCTGTCCGGCCAGACCATAGCGCTGCCGGCGCAGGGGCTGATCGAGTTCAGAGACGCCCTCGCGAAGCTCATCGACGACTACGGGGGAGACGACGAGGAGCTGGCGGGCAGCATGGCCGCCGGGGGCTGCGGCGAGCTCCCCGAGGGCACCTCCATCTTGGTGGACTCGAAGCGCTTCTTCTTCGACGTGGGCTCCAACAAGTACGGCGTGTTCCTGCGCGTGAGCGAGGTGAAGCCCAGCTACAGGAACTCCATCACCGTGCCGCTCAAAGCCTGGGCCAAGTTCGGCGGCGCGTTCGGCAGGTACGCGGAGGAGATGAAGGAGATCCAGGAGCGGCAGCGGGACAAGGTGTACGAGAGGCGGGACGAGTCCGAGGGCGACGAGGCGGACGACGACTGAGGGACGAGTCCGGCTCCGCGGCGTCGAAGGGTATTTTGCGTTAAAAAAAAAAACCAAAAAAAAAAAAAATAAAACTACAGACGGATGAAGTGCATGACGCGTCGAGCTGCAGCAGCTGCTAAAGAGCAGAAACAAAAGAAGAAAAAAACAGTGAGAGGTGTTGGTGTGTTACCCTAAAGTTTGTAAGGGGGGACTAACTGTGTAAATGAGGCAAAATCTCATTGGCTGAAAAAGAGAGAGCCTTTACTAAAAGCAGCATATTGGTTTTTATAACTAGAAATGAAGCCGACGGATGCTTTTCCTATTCGCAGCATAGTTTCTATTTAAAGGGTGAGGAGTCGGCCTGTTTAAGATGTTTTCCTTGCTCGGTTTGGAGGAGGAGGAAGTAGCATCCATTGTGTCCCTGTTCCAGTCCAGGTCTCTCCTCAGTGGGCAGTTTGTGGGGGATCGTTTTTTTTTTTTTTTGTTTTTTTTGCGAGTCGAACCTGAGCGGAATGCGCAGAAAGCCGCCGGATGCTTTACGTCGGGACGTGCAGCAGCAGCAGCAGGCCGTCGTTAAAAGACGACCTCAAAATTGTTAGCGGACGTCGCCCAGAGGATTATCTGTAAGCCCACACGGCGAGGGCCTTTGCCTCGTGGACTAACGTCAGCTAAAGCTCTGACTCCAGCAGTCAGCTCCAGTGTGGATCAGCTGGGTTTTATGTTATACATACGATCTTGGCAGCGCTTCTCAAAGCGTCGTTCGCGTTGTTGTCCGTAAAGATTCACTCCGCGAGGAGGACAAGCAGCATCCCTGGTGTCTGAGAGGGCAGCGTTCTGTGTGCGCTCCGCACCAGGGACGACGTGCACGTTATATTATATATATTATATTTGGGACTTTTAATAGTGCTCATTTGCTCCCACGTGCCACTACAAGGGTCCAAACGGAGAGGCCAAGACCGGTGGACCACTATGGGACCCGATTCTGGAAAAACGACATGTACGCAAGTCAACAGCGAGAGGCGGCAAATAAATGTTTTTATCCGGTTTGAATTGTGCCTTGGAATTAACGCACATGACGTTTGTCCATTTAAAAGATCTTAGAAGCCAAGAGAGTCACAGTTTGTCGTAGCAACGATAACGTTTATCGGCAATTAACCTGCGGATTATTTTCACGAAAAGTGTCCCAAAGCGACGGCGTCTTCAAATTGCTTCTTTTGTCCGACCGACAGTCCAAACGTCCAACAGGGCTCTGCATTTGGGTACAGAGGCAAATCCTCACATTTAAGGAACTGGAAGCAGCAAATCTTTGGACATTTCTTTACTTGAGAAATGACCGAAACGATTGAGTATCAAGACAGTTCGTGATTCGTTCTCTTCGGAGCGACTAAAGTAAAGCTCCAGTTAGTTTTGTGTGAAAAGGCGCTCTGTGAGCCGCCAACATGGCCGTCAGAGCGCCGCAGGGATGTATTTTTGTAGTCCAACCAGGAAGTTGCCGTCGGCCTGGTCCCCTCCGCAAAAAGCCAATGGGATGTTTCCATTTGGATTTTGGTTGTCGTATGTTGTTCAGCAGGACAATCCTCACAAGTGGGAAACACCACCGTTATGATTTCTGAACCAGAAATGCGACCGGCGGACGTAAAACACTAACGTCATAAACGAACTACACCACGGTCACGTGACTTAACCTCCCAGCCTGCAGTCTGATGGCTACAGAAGCCCTTTGGGAAAGTCTGAGTCCGAACAAACTGCGACTTTCTTGACTTGAAAAATGATCCTTTTAAGTGGACAAACATCGCGTGTAATTCACGGCACGATTCAAACGGGATCTACAAACTACGAGCCTCTCTCCGTTGGCCGGCGTCTGTGTCTTTTCCAGAATAAGGTCCAGCGGAGGGAGACGGACTCGGCCTCTCTGTGTCTGGCAGTCGGACGGGGAGCATCAGGCTCGGCGGGAGCTCTCCCATCAGCCTCGCTGTCGCGGTCAGAGCCGGACTCTCTGACCCAAAACCGTGACCAAGACCCTGGACAGAAACACAGTGATGGATGTTTGTTGCTGCTTTTGTTTTTCAAAAGGACTATATTGAAACCAGATTCTAATTATAGGAAGAAAAAAAACATATTACTGAACAAACCAGCAAAAGATATTTTGAAATACTTATAATAAAGGAAAATTTATTATGTAAAGGAATTTTAAGACTTAAAAAAAAAGGTTAATTTCTTAAAACAAAGTTGTGACTCAAACCTCTGGATTATTTTTCGTTTTGTTTTTCCTAGAGTGAAAGTATAACACTTCTTTAATTAAAGCAACTTTAAATGCAATACCCAACGTTGTGACTGTATATTTTTAAATCTCTGTATTCATACTTAAAGATAATGAAATGTGATTATAATTGTGAGGATTAATTGATTAATCCTTTGGTCTATAAAATATCTGAAAATGGAGAAAAGTGCTTAGTTGTTTTCCTTCCAGCAGTCAAAAAAAAAAAACAAAACACCCCAAATATATTCAGTTCACGATGAAACAGGTAGAAGCAGGAAATGGTCACATCAGAGAAGCTGAGAAGGAGGTTTGACTGACACCGTTAATTGATTATCAGAACAGTTTCGTGGGGATCAGTGTGGGGTTTTTTAAGTGTGTTTATTCCAGATGTTCTGTCGCTTTGCTGTTGGTTTCGAATTGTCGGTGTGAGGCTGCAATTAAGGATCATTTTCATTATCAATGAATCCTTCGATCTATAAAACATCTGAAAGCACAAAGACGACGTATTAAAATGTCTTGTTTTGTCCGACTGAACCAAAACCAAAAAATCTTAAGTCACAGATGGATCCACTTTGCGCATATAAAATATAAATAGTCATAAAGGCAAAGAAAACGAGCAAATATTCACATTTGAGAAGATGGAACCAGAACATATTTTTGGTTATTTTTGCTTGACAAACTTTGATCAACAGCAGTTTCTAATCTTCTGTTCTTTACACTATCGTGTTGTACTTCATCCGTGTGAAGCAATATTTCAGCTCCGGGACAAAACAAACCAGTTTGAGGATCACATGTTCGTAGCGTCCGCATCCAAAGAACAACTGCTGACTTAATCTGTATTTTATTTTATATTGTTTTGCTCTTACAACTGTTCAACAATCTGAGTGTGTTTCCTGTCGACTCGTATAAAGCTGAAGCTGAAACAAACCGCCGATCGATGAACGTGAACCTTACTTGAGTAAAAATAGAGAAATGTTAGCAGCAAAATGTATTTAAAGTATGACAAGTAAAAGTACTCACGGCGAATACAACGTTGTTATAGTGCTGACGCGACGAAAGGCCGAAAACAATTTGTCGATTAATCGTTACGTCCACTTTCCAAACTTTAGTTTGATAATTGATCACTTGAGTTGCATTTTTAAAAGCAGAAATTAAACGTTGCTGCTTTCCTTTGTCACGCAAATAACAAACGACTGAACCGTTATTTGGCAGATTAATCGACAATGAGAAGAAACGTTATTTGCAGCTTCGGTCAGTCTTTCAAGCAAAAATGTCAAAAGATTCGGTGATTTCTGCGTCTCAGATGTGACGATTTGCTGCTTTTCTTTGTCAAACAGTGGTGGAGGCAGCACGCACATATACTTATTATTGATAGGAATATTTATTTGGTGATTAGATTTTTTTATTAATCCGAATATTTTAAACTAACAAATTGGAGTGAAGTGTAGCAGAAAATGCAAATACTCAAGTGAAGTGCCTCAAAATTGTACAGTACTTTAAGTAGTAAATGTACTTCCCACCACGGGTCACGTGTGACAGTAAACTGAATATCTTTTGGTTTTTACAACGTGGAATCTGTCACTTTACTATAGCTTCACTCGTAAAGTTAGAAAAACAATCGGCTCGTTAACATTGTTGGTTGACGTCGGTAGCGGAGGGTTAGGGTTCCGTCGGGTCCGGAGGAGCACGTGCTGTACAGCTGCTCTCTGGCAGCAGCTGTTAATAAAGACGGTCTGCAGGACGCAGCTCCACACGACAGGAGCCACCTCATCCCTCCGCGCGCTCATGACACCAACGTATTGTGTGGAAATATACAGCTGAACTTGTTTCCCGACGCTCCGACTTGATTCCCTCGCCCCGTGCTCGTCTCTTGCTGCTTCACCTCTGGTCAGATCCTCCCCCCTCACTTCTCCTCCGCGCTCAGCAGCAGTCGTGGTGCAAACCTGGCAGCTGTTCGGCCCCCCGTGCGTTCGCTGCGAGGGCGTGCTGGCTATTTTGATGCGGGAGGCCGCCGCAGACTCGGCATTCCTGGCCAAAGGAGTCAGCTGTGCCTGCAGGACCTCGCTGCCCGGCGGACAACAGTCGTGCAACAGTCGGACTGTGCTGCATGCAGGCAGGTACTGCGGTGCACAGAGACGCAGTGTTCACGGTGGTACGCCTCTCGTGTGCGTTCATTTGTCAGGTTGTCGAGGTCAAAGTGGCTCGTTAGTTCGTCCCTAACTGCAGAAACATGGCGGCCTCCAAACACACTTGTGAGTATATTCCACTAAATCTTACACGCAGGTCCATTTAAGTACAATTTTGAGGTACTTTATTTACTTTTACTTAAAACTTTACTTGAGTATTTCCATTTTATGCTGCTGTATACTTATACATATTGTACTCTCTACTCCAGTACATTTATTCGACAGCTGTAATTACCCTTTACTTTGCAGATAGTTTATGTACAAAACGTAAGATCAGTTTATAGAAGGTCATGTATTCCTGTAGATTTGACAACATAACCGCATATAAAAAAGTTTCAATCGCTCCACGTTCACGCATTAGTGTTCATAAACACAATAACTATAATATTCTTTTACTTCTGATACTTTCAATACATTTTGATCATGATACGTTTAGTTTGACAGGTGATGCACATAAAATACAACAGTAGCTTTGAACCAAAACCTCAAATGATCCAACATTCATATTAGATAATCTAATAATTGGGGGTCTCTGGGGCCCGTAAATATGTTTCCATGGGCCCCGGTTTCTTTTAGCCTATATTTGTTTGCATTTTTCCAAATTGTCTCCATTGAATAAATGCCGATTTATCTATTAGCAGCTCCTGTTAGCAGCGTTCTCATGGACGTACAGACAGCCATCACTGGATTACTGTGATACTGAAGAGAACAGCTTCTGCAGCTATAAGGAGCATCTTTTATTCTATGATTTCTGAGCACATTTATTTGTGAAGGACACCAGAGATGGTGATGATGTCCTCGGGCAGTGTGAGTCTGAATGTAAAAAATATGTGCATCATGTCTGCGTTTTGTGACTCACGTTCAGTTTGAAAACCACTGTATGTATTTACAGTTTTAAATATAGCAACAAAAACGCCGTTAATCAAGAGTACAAATTAAATAATTACTCACACTATTCATTCGATTCACACTACGCGATATCCAACATATTACTGAAATGTAGCATCTATGAGCAGCTGTTTATCTGCAGCTTTGCTGTAGCGCCATGGACGGTTCGTTCCTCCTCTGACAGACAGCTGGAATTAACCAGCGTCTGTCTGAAATGTACAGACAGACACTAAACGAATAGTAAATGCAGCGATGCCTGCGAGCTGGCTCGGTCAGTCGAACTCGAGCTGCACAGCCTTACACGCTCGCAGCCTCGCTCTCCACAACCATCCACCAAACACACTCTCCAAACCGATTTAAGCTGCAAATATTTCCCATCTCCACCTCTGCCTGTCAGTACTGCTGCCCGCTTCTTCAGCTCCAAAATTAAGCAAAGCTATGGCATGATAGAGATTAATAAATACAAATAAAAAGAATTAAAATCAATAAGAAGACAATATAAGGACGACACCACATGAAAGAAGAAGTGATTTAAAAGAGGTCACCGACTCTGCAGCCTGATCTCCCCAGGCAGGTCGTTCCAGCGTAGAGGGGTGCGGGTGGCAAAAGCGCGGTCACCGTTAGATTTAAGCCTCGACACTGGAACCACCACAA
>JAVQJF010071148.1:0-26484 GCA_036023855.1 Gadopsis marmoratus
TAATCCTTTCCACCTGTTTCTTGTACTCACCTGTGTCTAGTTCTCTTGTTAGTGGGTGTGTATATGTGTACCTGTGTTTCTCCTGTCAGTTGTTGGTTCATTGTCATAGTATGTCGTAGATGGTCGTGGTTTTGGATTGCCTGGTGGCTTTATGTTAATAAACCGAACTTATTCAACGTCTGCATTTGGGTCCTCTTTCCTGCCAGCACAAGGCTGGGTCGTGACATATAGTACCATATATTTTAAAGAAAGTTGCTGATAACCAGTTACAACTTGTCGCGTTGCATTCTTAAAATATGTTGAAAAGGTAAGGCATAGAATTTAACTTCAGGATTCCTGCAAATACCCTGAACTTATACAGCGCGACTAACCTTGGTATTTCTCGAGCTTCTCGTATTCCTCCTTCCTGATGTTGCTGTCGCTTGGGATTGCTACATCTATCACTACTGCCTTCTTCTGCTGTTTGGCCACCACTATTATGTCCGGTCGGTTCGCCATCGCTAGTTTGTCAGCTTGTATCTGGAAGTCCCACAGGATCTTAACTTGGTCATTCTCAACCACCTTCAGAGGTGTGTCCCACTGTGACCTTGGGACTTCCAGCCCATAAGATGTTCCTGTACACTCTACCAGCCACTTGGTTATGGCGTTCCATGTATGCTCTGCCTGCTAGAATCTTAGGTCATTTCTAATTTAGATTTTGTAATTGACTGTTTTGGTATGCGTAGATACACCCATGGCTGGTTTGGGTTGTTTATTTCTTTATTGGACTTGTGTTGCAGTTAGTTTAACCTCCAGTGAATGCATGTGATTGGATGCAGAGTCCTCAAAAGGGACCAGAACCAATACATGAGCATGTGTATGTATGCGCGAGTCAGAAACATATGGCTGTTGTGTTTCCTTTGCTTTGTTTGTTGCCATTCCCTGTTGGTCTGAGTTAACAAATACTGCATGCAAGACAGAGGAGTGAGGGAGATGGAGGGAAGAAAGAAGAAAGGAAAGGCAGGAGGTAATTCCCAGCCATGATCCAGTGTTTAATATCTGACTTGTGGCTCAGATCAATAGTGTTTGTTTGATGAGAAACACGCAGCCTTCCTGCCTGGCTGTTTACTACAGCATCCTCCTGGGTTCATGTGAAGCCCCGAGACACAGAAGCACACTCACTACTCCAGCCATATATGGCCTCTTTCTCCATGTCTGCTATTTCCCCCCTTTGTGCCCCTCTCATCTTCTTTTTAAAATCAAAACGCAGCTAAAAGAGAGCGACTATCAGGTGGGCCAGAAACACGAAATGCTAATGTCTGTGTAAGTAGGCCATTGTTTGCGAACATGTTTGCCATGTGACAGCTGTGTACCTGTCGGCACCTTTATGGGTTTTTTGTTTAATGCAGCTTATTTAAGAAACATGTTTTTTGATTCTAGTAAAACAGAAAGAATCTAATCGCTGCACAAAAACCATTTTGTCTAATACAAGGAAGCATTGGTTGCTGCATTCATCTTGTGCATGGTGAAATAGAGAGCATTTATAATTTTCTTTATTTTACCTTCACAAACTGCTTTGTCATTTGACACATGGCAGTTAATGGCACACTGAATCTTCAGAAAAAGACAGGTTTTTTTTTTTTTGCTTTCAGCATATTTGGGTTTTCTTTTTATTCTCAAGTAATATGACAACAATTGAATTCAGGTTTGTTTAGGAAACCAAATCAATAAATGTAGTTCAGATACCGAGCGCTACTCTTTCTGTGTCCACGGTTGTTTAAATCTCACTTTCCCCACCCTCTCTATTGCTCTATCCATCTTCGCCATGTCACCCTCCCCTCTCCTTTTCTCTGCTCCATTCTTTTATTTGATGGTGACACCACTGCATAAAGGACGGATGGATGACCTACACATCTTGACTGCAAAGATGAATTACTCGCCTCATCATTTCTCTCTTGTCTTCCTGTTTTATGAAAGCTCTTTCACATACGGCGTTTGCTCTCTGTTTGTCTTCTGCTTTACTATCAGCATGGCAAAGCCTTCAGCATCAATCTGTCTATCTATCTACCCTATTTTTGCTCTGTCATCTCAAAGAGTGCAGGATCAGCCACAGTCTAGTCCCCTCAGGCCTGTTTGGCACACAGCGTCTCATTCAAGATGATTTCAGCAGGGTGAATGCTTTCCCTCAAAGGGGCCTCAATTGAAGGTCCCTGTTAAACCCCCTTGTGCTCTGAATATACAAGTGTTTACCATGTATTCCCTGTGGAACAACTTTGATGTCAGTTGTGTGTTTGACTCTGACATCTTTAAGCCAGCCTGGCCCCGGCTGTGCAGCTGAAAGAAACTGTTAACAGTACATGTTGTCGCTGTGTATCTTGTCTGTTTCCATGCGTGCAAATGTTTTCTGCTCCAGGTTTATGCCTCACTGCCCAGCAAAAGGACTTCCATCACAGGCAGCTGTGCCGTTCCCATCCAAAACAACTTGGGTCACGCCAAGTGAAACAGAAAAGAGGGTTCATTGTGGGCCTAAAGAGATTGGAGAGGCAAAGATGGAGAGAAGGAGAAGTCAGCACAGCAGGAGAGTCAGAGGAGGGAAGAGTAGAGTGAGTTGCAAAGTGAACAAGTTTGTGTCCAAACACCAAAGACTGACAAAGGTAGAAAACAAAAAAGAGCAGAAGGGAATATTAAAGTGATCAAGACATCAGACCTCAGTTTTTGAGTCAGGAGAAAATTAGTTTTGTAGATGTTTCTATTTTAAGTCCTGTTTTGAGATAAATGACAGCTTCATCTGCTTCTTAGCAGCAGAGAAAATTACTGTAGGGTTAGTTATCATTTTATTAATTCTGATCGTTATTCATTGAATCCACTTGTGGGTGAATTACATTTCTGATTTGTTATATTTGCTAAAAATATAAAATGATTAAATAATAAAACTATTTTTATTCATACTTTTCTTTTGTTCCAAATATATGACAATAGGTAATCAATAAATCTGCAGTATGCTAATATTTGAAGAAAATAAATCTACATTGCGAACAGTGTAGTTACTATAATAATCCTAATATAATCAGTTCCTGCTGTTACTATACATGGCTACAGTTGTACCTCTGTGATTGAGGAGACTGCCAACATGACCAATCGTGTGCATGTGTGTGAGAAAGAGAGATATGTTGGACCCGCTACTGTTATGTGCATTTTTTCTCTCACCTCTCAAACACCAACTGACAATAACCTGCAAAAGTGTTATTGTGTTGCACACACACACACACGTATCACGTCTCCCTTCCCGGAGTGGCTACTGCATTTTCTTCACATACTGCCATGTCTCTTTATCAATTAATGCTGCCGATCAAAGGAGAGACTCTACCGCTGGTAACAGTCAACACTTTGCAACAGATTGTGTGTTTTCTGTGTTACATAGAGAGAACAGTTTGACAAGACAATGGAAAGGAGAGAGGAAGTGTAATTATATGTTTCTTTTTTTGTCTCTGTTGCCACTTATGATGATCTCCCTCCCTGTGTGTGTGTGTCGACGACAACAGAGACCTGAAATGCTCTGACAGCTTCGACTCCTCCACTTGATGTGAGTGCATCTACTCTTTGTGTCGGTATAACTGCGTCTGCTTTGCACCAGTTTATCCCACTTAACCCTTCTTCTCATTTCGGAGTCCCTCTCAGTTTTGAGTGGCCCCCAGTAAAATCTACAAGACGGGGTGGTAAAACAACTAGACCATGAATTGGGATTCCACTTCTTACCAGACAACACTAGAATGGAGAACCTTTATATAGTTACTTACTTACTGTAATACTGTAATAACTACATGCAATTTATTTTGCATTACTGCCCTTTACTGTTATCCTTGTTTCTATTTACTGCTTAAGTGTGGTTTTCTCAAAAAATCAGAGACATGCCTCTCTCTTTGCAAAGACAGTCAAGGACAGCGCCATTAAAATGGCAACAAACATTACAAGTCAGCAAATAAATGACATCAGTTCAGCTCCAGCACATTCAGTCGCCTGTGATGAGTCATGTGATGTAAACAATATTTAGCAGACAGCACTGTTATGCAGATATGTGAACTCTGATGGGCCGCAGGAAGAAATCATTGAGTTGATACCGCTAAAAGGCCAAACACAGGGGGGAGGACATTTGTGACTGTGATTTGGACTTGTGATTTGTAACTGCTATGAATTGTTTGAAAGCCAAAGAAATAAACACCACCCACATGGTGTCAGTGGCTACTGATGGGACACCCAGCATGAGAGGAGCACAGAAGGGGTTTGTGACTTCACTTCAGTAGTCGCTGATATTTGACTGCATATTGCACCGGGAAGCACTGTGCTCTGAAACATTCCCCCCCGAATGTATGGAGGTGACGAACCTTGTTATTCAGATAGTGAACAAATTAATGGCAAAAGGGTTAAACCACTGACAATTCTGTTCATTGTTAGATGAGGTCAACAGCACATATTCAGATCTCCTGCTGCATAACAAACAGGTGAGAACACTTTTACGTAATAGGCTATTATTTTGCAAAAAATATTTATTTTAGACCCTGAGCTGATGTAGTCGTGTTTTATGTTCGGCCGCAGCAGTTGATTGCTGCTTGTGGATGAGGAGGAAAACAACAGAAGAGGATGACAGCACACTGAAATGGACTTTTGTCATAGCTGAATACAAACTTGTATGTTTACTCTTTGTAAGCTATTAGGCTGCGGCTATATGTTTTATGTATTTCAAAGTGGGCTTCTTTTTATTTTATTCATTTTCCACAAATATGGGGAGGACTCAAATAGACCTGCATAGTTCTCTGTTTAATTTAATTCAAAGCAGGCCACATTTTCTCTCCTCTTCATAAGAGTTTGGTGTTTTCTTTTGTTATAAAAGGAACAATTGCAATAAAATGTCAACAGTTTTCTTTATTGTAGTTCTATAATGTCATAAATGAAACAAACTATAGTTTTTGTACACTATACTCTATATATAAAACTTGTGTTATCTTTATTTTAAATGTGCTTTACATGTTTGAACCAGGCTTAGAACATTTTAAATGATACAGAACAGAGACATGATGGAAATAACACTGAGGCTGTGTTCTGGCTCATAGTGAATCAGCAATGTAACTGGGCGCTAAGTCGTGAAGATTAAAGGTAATCAGTAAAATCTTAGAATCAATTTAAAACTTACTTGTAAGCAGAAAAGAGGCTGAAACAGGGCTGATACGGTCTTGTCTTTGGGTATTTGTCAGCAGTCGAGCAGCTGCGTTTTGTACAGACTGAAGGCGTAAGATCGTTTTTTGGCTTAACCCAGAACGGAATGAATAACAATAATATAGCCAAGATAATACAAGCATGTATGACCTTCTCTAGATCAGGTAGAGGGAGAAACGACCAGATTTTTCAGATGGTAAAAACATGATTGAGCAACTTTTGTAACTTCTTTTGAGCTGTGCGTGAAGTCCCTCTCCAATTCCTGTGACTCCTTCAAGGACGGCCTGATGAAGTCTGACAGAGGGAATGATGAAGTTGGGTGAGCAAGGAGATGCGGGTAGGCGTTAAGAGGGGAAGAAATGAAAAATGCAGCAGTGAATGTGTGTTGAAATGTGAGGTTTGCAGGCATGGTAGTGCACAATATTTAACTTGCGCTCATTTCCACACCCTGAAAGCGTCCAAAATTACAAAATTGTCAGCGGACGTTCTCTGCAGGTGTTGGTGAGAAAGTGATGGAAACGTAAGTGGTTGTGCTGCCTCCTCCAGCCCGACGCGCAGAGAATGATGGGAGAAAGGGAAAGTGGCACGACATGGAAAGAGGAGAGAGGCAGCAAGACA
Organism: Gadopsis marmoratus; assembly: GCA_036023855.1. NCBI lineage: Eukaryota > Metazoa > Chordata > Actinopteri > Centrarchiformes > Percichthyidae > Gadopsis > Gadopsis marmoratus. The sequence goes on from JAVQJF010071148.1 coordinate 5,809, forward strand.
GGCAGGAATAATAGAGAATAGGTTCAGAATAATAACACAGAATAGATAAGCATGTACAGGTTTTTGTTGCCAGAACATTTGAAGAGTTTTTTGGTGTTTTAAAGCTTGTTGGTGTTTGGCAAAAACATGGAGGGGATGAGTGAAGTGGACAAGAGCGAAAAGTGAAAATCACAATGTGTTATGTAAAACTGTATTTTTCTGTGTTTGTAGGATTGTCTTGTCAAAACCAGAAAAATATGATGCAGAGGCCCACAGGTCAGTTTAGCGGAGTCACTCACTCCTGTCCATAGATATAACATGCCCATCTTGGATGCTAATCACACTATATTGTATATTTCATATTCTTGATCTATTCTTATTCTTTTAAATGAATTAGCAACTCACGCACATTTGACATCTTTAATACAGGTTCAATTATTTATTACTGAGTATATTCCTACTTTCCAAATTCTCCTTAACACAACTGAATGGGTGCAGAAAACAAGGCAACCCAGTAACAGCGCTAAAGAGTGTAAGTGTAAAAAACATGCAAAGGACTTGAGTACAGATTAAAAAACTCTTATGAGTTTGAGTTTGTTCAAAGGTGCAAAGATGTTTTTGCCATGTATTTGTTGTTTGTTAAATCAAATTAAGTGATATATACTATTGAAATACAAGCCATCCCTTTCCTATGCATTCAAAAAATAAAATACCACCATCCATCCACTGTTGCTACCTGGGAATTCTCCTGTCCCACCCTTTTGCAAAATATGTCTGTCTCTCAGAGTTAGCTCTTTGATCCAGGTGGGGTGCTGTGAGACTGTGATGTTTCTGCCTGTGTAATCTGGATTGCTGGAGACAGCCTGCAGAGCTTCTCTTTAAACATTATACTGAAATATAGTGAACATCACAGTTATAAGTGTAGTGCCTTTTAGAGGCACACCACAATGTGATGTGTGGGTGGCACAGAGAACGTAAAGTATTTAAAGGTCTTCTACGCATCTTTTTTTTACCTCTACATCTTTTTTTTTACCACTAGAGGGCCCCAAAAGCTCCAAAACAAACTCGCGGGAAGGAGCCTACATACAGTAGTCTGTACATAAACTTGCTGGCTAACATGTTCGCAAACATGTTTCCAACATTAATAGCTTATCAAGTAGAAGCTACATGAATATCATGAATGGAAAGCCCCATTCTCTAAAATGTCACGCTGAGTATGTAGCATATAATCTGCATGAGCTGGTGTGCTGTAAGTAGCGGGTTGCAAATTGTGGACGAAACCAAAACCATGAGCTGAAAGTTCACGAGGCTTCAGATAGGGTGCAGATTTTGTTGTGAGACTGGCTGTGTTAACATGTTCACATTACAGGGAGCCATTTGATTCAGTGGGGAACCTCTTGAGTGTATGCTTGTTTACGGGTCTGCTAATTTTCATTACATTTCAGGCCTTAAAGGATATTAAATCTTTTCTTAATAGAAAAAAATGTGCGTTCTAACTCCAGGGTAAACAACAGCAGGAATACTTTACATTGTCAGAGTCGGTGATGTGTTCATGCTGCAGTTTGTGGTGCTTTTCTTGGATTGCATTTCATTCCCTGTCATTTTCTCTACCCCCTGTACATTTGTGTGTTTCTTTTTTTTTTACTTCTGACCTCAAACTCTCTAATCTGTTTTCCCCTGAAGGGATGATGGGTTATATATGGGCTGTAACATAAAAAACACCAAGCAATCAGAGGCAATCTGCCAGCCTGTATGGAAGTTCATGTGTTATTGTCTTTGGTTATTTCTCTGCAGATGAGGAACAAGACACAGCAGGGGATTTTGGGGGTTCTTTGTTGAGGGAGTCATCAAAGAATGAGCCGGAGATGTTTTTAAAATGTGTTCAGACATCACTGCTGAACCAGCAGCAATTTAACATGCGTTTCATTCTACCTCGGCATTAGTGCGTGTTTTTGCTTTGGTCATTTCTGCCTAAATGTGTCTGGAGTGACCCTCCTGTGCCCTCTAGATAAACAGCTATACCTTTAAACAATTACTGGAAAGACTCTTTAATATTGCAACCAAAACTGCTGTCTCTGACCTCTCAACCCTGCTGTAACTCAAAATGGATGTCTGACATGGGTTATTGCGCCTCTCTGTCACTTTTTCTCTCTCTGCTTTTCCATTTGTAGTCTCTTTCCTCTCAGTGTCTGTGTGTCACGGTCAGACCTTCTGGTCTCAGAAATATTAGCTTACTGCACATACTGTCATAAATATTCTATGTTTCCTCCAGGAAGACCAGATTCTGATTTATGTTTTCTGTCTCTCCATCAGACATTCACTCTCTTTTGTGTTTCACAATTGGGCTCCTTTTAGGTTTCTACATCTGATATGTCATTTTTTTCATATTTCATAATGAACTAAAAAAAGGAATTTCTGAAGAAATTGCGGTGTGAATGCTGGCTGTTGAAAGGCTGACGTTAAACTGAATAGCTGGCTTTAAATGTTGAAATGTTGAATAATACTGAAAAAGAATGCATTATGGCAGACCGTTGATAAACTGTATGTCCTATCTATGGCTCAAATAGTTAACATGATAACGTGGACACGTTTGTCTACATCCTGACGTGACAATGATGCATGAGGAGTGAAAGTTGTGGAAACGAGAGCAATTTTACTCATGTAAAACTCAGAAGGGCTGAAAATTTCATGAAACTTAAATTGCGACAGTGTAAAAAGTATGAATGACATGAAAAAGTTGAAATAATGGGACATAGTCCAACATGTTTCAAATGTTGGAAGGGTTTCTGCGTGCATGTATGAATGTCTGCGAAGAGGTTGAAGATGAATGAATTCCGTCCATTAATTTGAATGGGACAAATTCCCTGGAAAACCTTGAATACTTTGGAAGGTATGAATGCTATGAATGAGTAATAGGAGCAATATTGTCCTAATTGAGTTGAATATTTTGTTGCTTGAATGATGTTTCAATGTTGAAAAATATAGAGGGAGTTACCAATCAGAAAAGTGGTACAGAAGAACAGTAACAAAGAATGTTTGTTTTCGTAGAAGTCACAGAAAGATTGAAGATTACTTTTTTCCACCGTCACTGAGAATTGGATAGTCAGGTCAACTTGTACATACATCTTGCACAACACAGAAGGTTAATAATTTATCTAGATGATGGTGGTCATGTTGATATTTTTACTGTTCACAGTGCTTCATATAGCACTCTTCTTTCTCTCCAAAGCTCAGGGTGGATGTCTTGACAGAAATTTCACAGAGCTACGTTCGTGACATTTTAAAAACTATAGATCCAATGAAACGCCACGTAAAAATCGTCTTATTTTTCTAGCATTTCCCCCGAATTCATGCTCTGAACAGACCTAAAGGGAAATAACTAATAATGTGTTTAGAGGCACAAAAGCATCAGCAGCAAAGTGTCAGACAAGATTGTCTGATGCTTGTTGCCTGTGAGTGTAACTAAACAAGTTCAAGTCTCTCTCTGGAATATACAGCTCCTGATGTGCTAAAAGAATTATAGTTATATTTTCACGCATCGCTCACGTTAGCAACAACATGTGCCTCTTTGGGTTCTATTATAGCTGCCCCACCTGTCAGTCAGGTTAAATTAAAGTTCTCCTACAAAATTGTGATTACAGTCATGAGGCTTGTTAAAAAAAGAAAATTAAACACCACTACCCATCTATCTCATGCTTTTGTCTCCCTCCTGTGGAGCTTCCCCTCTCTTCTTCACATCTCCAACCAGGGCCCACTGACATCTCTCATCACCTATCTGTCTCTTTCACTGACTCAATTCCATAAATTTTTTTGAAAGTAAGATATTGATTTGCTTATTAAACAGATAAATACAGAAAATGAGCATAACCTCAATCCTGACCATTATATTCCATTTCCACAAAACACAAAAACATATTATCGATCTGTCTTTTACAAATGCAATACTAAATAGCCTAATTTGCAGAAATCTAACTGCACAGTGAATATGGTTTTCAGTCTATTTTTGAAATTCTAACGAAATGCTGATATTGTGAGCTGAAATAGTTTTGGCGTTACTGTGACAGTTGTTTGTCTGAATAAATTTAAGTCTCCCTGCACGATGCTGTCTGTGCAGTGTCCTCATTTCAGCAACAGCAGTCTCTACATGTGCCAGCAGCAGACACACATGCTGCACAACTGACACATTTGCATGCACCAGAACAGACACACACACACACACACACACACACACACACACACACACACACACATGCAAACATTTACTTGAGAACATTCCTGCAAAAACACAGCTGTAGTTTAAAAGGATTTTAAAAATACAGCAATACAACCCACGCAATTATTCATTTACTGGGTAAAAGTGAGTGATGCATTTAGGAGATGTCATGTCATCTAAATGGCGTCAACTTTTCATCAATCCCATCATCATCCCTCAAAGTAAGCGCGCCTCACCAGACACGCCTTTGTCTTAATTTAATATGCTATATTAAATCCATTGTACTGATAATGCCCTTTCTGTAATCAATTTGATTAATGCAGCCTGAAGAAAATCAATTTTCCACCATCTTTCTCCCGTGTTTCATCCCCATCCCATCCTTTCCCTATCAGTCTACCTGTGAGGTTGTCATGGTGGTGGCTTCGATATAATGATTTCAGCCTGGTTTAAAGCAACGCTGCATGAGTGATGGCATAGACTGCTGCATGTACTGGCTTCACTGGTATGAAAACTTGGTTGTCACTCCCCAGGAAAATCAAGACCTCAGCATCTCAGAGATACCGCCATGCTGTTTCTGTACTGGTGCTCCTTTCTGGTATAGATTCATCTGAAAACGGCACCAAACTCATTCGTAACAATTTGGTCTGATTCTCTTTTACATTTTCCATCTTTGTTGATTGTGCTAAGAGCCAAAGGAACACAACCAATGGATGAAGAACTGCAATGTTTATATGTGTGGAAGGTGTTAAAAGAACAGATGCTCTAGAACAGCTGCATTTGGTATATTCCTGCATACACAAATAAGTGTTATTTTGCTTGTACTAATGTGTACAATTCATTCTGTTTCTCCAATAGAGATTGCTGGCAAAAAGGATACACCATCAGGCTCTGGGAAAGCAGTGAGATTGATGGGAGCATCTGGTAATCTCTCTTTGGGGAGTGATAGGTGACATCCAGGTTTTATCTAGCTGGATGGGTTGCCTGCAATACAGCACTATTCTCCAGGCTAACATTGACAGGTAGCACATTGTTTGCTCAAGGAATTCTGCTTTTCTTTTCATATTTATTAGTCTGTATTACAGTAACAGAAGATAAGGCAAAAAAAAAGAGTTTTAAAATCTAACTTCAACTACAAAAATACACTGAATTCCTCACTCCCTGAGGTGAGAAACAATTGGATTATACCCTGGGTCAGTGAGTGACATGCCAGCTGGTCCATATTACTTTTGGGTTTAGCCCCTTTCCAATGCATCATTAAGATTGACTGTGTGTCTTGGCCTCTAAATTGAGGTTATTGGTCTTAATCCACTGCACTGATAAACTCCTAGTCTACACTGTGTGGACATACAGCATGTCTCGCCCTACGCCTCAAAAGACCTAATTTATATTTATGACAACCTAGACTCTCCATTCCTGATTAATCCACTTAATATTAGGACGCAGATCCGTAAATCTCCTCCCGCAGTGTGGAGAGCAGTAAGAGAGCCAGGGATGTGAAAAGAATGTCAATTCTGAGAGTTGCATGGAAAAAAAACCCAATCTCACACAAACACCCCTGCTACTCCATCCCAAGTCTTTGCACTTGTCCCAGAACCCAAAGATTCACAGTGGTGCAGCAGATGGCTGGCAGACGCCAACAGTTGCACATTCTCATACCCATAAAGCACTTCCTAAGAAGATTGGTTTAAGCAAGCAATTGAAGTGCTGATGATTATGATCCTCTTTTTCACTGGGGAGGACAGAGAAAGAGAGCCTGCGAGACAGACGCATACTGAGTCACAGATTAGCTAGTCAGCAGAGAATATGTGCTGCTTAATTCCCTCTGAGGAGTTCAAAGTTTTCCTCATCTGGGTTTGAGTGTTGCACTGAGGAGCAGATGACGTTTTCATGGGAGGGGAAGAATCAAAGCTTAATCATGTCAGTGACAGCTAGAGTACAAGAGTCAGGGAAACAGGTATCGCAGAGCTTTGATTTGTTTAATGTTGAACTCTTTTTACGGAATCATTTAAATAACCTATCCTCTCTGATATGCATGCAAGAAGTTTCACAACCTTCATGTCAAAGTGTTAATGTATCTCTGATTACGGGAACTTTCTGTCTCTTTCTGGAAGGGTCTGATAGGATGCTTCCTCACTCCCTCTGTATTTTTAACCTACTCACATTACTTAGTGATGACAAGCAAGACTGAGTCCTTGAATACTTTTGAGAGTTCCTCCTTCCACCTTCACTCAACCCTCTCTCCCCTCAGCTCTACTTAACCAGATGGCAGCAGACGGGAAAATAGAGCCCAGTGAACCAGGTGGCATCTGTTTCGGATCGCACTCTTCACACAAAGGTCCCAGTAAATTACTGGGATAACCTCTCAGGCACTGCCAGTGATTTTCACTATTCACACATGCAGCTACAGTTAGGAACATTTCCGTCTTGTGCTCTTTCACACATGCCGTGGCAATGCAACACTTCCAGCTGGCATTAAACTGAAGAAGATGGGGAAAGGCCTCAACATTTCAGGGAGAGACCTGTTGAGTACATCCCGAATGTATGGCTGCATCAAGTTTTAATGCAGCCATACATTTAATAAAAGATCTGAGTGTGTTAAGTCCACATAACAGAGTAAAAATATTCAACAAGATGTATTCTTAGAAACATTCTTGTAGATACATATGTATACATGTAAACAATTAAAATGATAGGCAGAGAATGAGGCAATTAAGTTATCATGGGAAAACAGTTATGTTTTTATAACAGGACAATCATGATCTGTGTTGATTTTCTGATTTATCTGCTGTGTTTAATTGAAAACACTAAGTAGATTTGAAATATTATTGTTTCAATGACTTGAATCTCTCGCAAAGCACTTGAATACAAAACACTAAATTATAACTTAATCAAATGTATACAACCATTTTGCATCTCCCTCTCTCTGGGATTGTGAGAATATTTGGGCCACAGGCAAAAGAAAAGTGGGTTGAAACCCCTGATATAACTCCTTATGCCGATTGTACTCCGCACTGTTATAATAAGAAATACGGTTTCTTATTTAGCTAGAATGCTGAGGATTATACAACCTGTCAACCTTCTCTACTCATCTGAATGCTCATGTATGACGGCTAGTTGAAATGAGGAATAGCGGCCCTGGCCAGGACAGCTCCCATCCCCAGTACAGAAAGTGCCATCCATTTCCAAGTGACAGATCATTACAGCTCTGATGGTCGACAGATGGTGATGAATTGCCACTCATACCGGTGCTGGACAATTTTGGAGGCAGCCAGTTGCACAAACTGCTTTTTTTCCATGATGTAGCCTTGCAGTGTGTGCCAAATCCAGACATAAGCTCCACCCACCTCCTCCCACTCCCCTATATCACCAGAGATTGGTGATACCACAGGGGTAATCTTTGGTCTTGTTGCTTCATGCACAAACAGATGTTTGTCCTGATAGAAACAATCACAATTCACCAAAGACACTGACTAATATCCAGCATATGGCAACCTAATAAAGCCTAACAAACGGCATGTCACAATTTGTACAACAGATACACAGCAAGACCTGACTTCTGAGTGTCCCATTGAGCAATATAAACAAACAGAAGCTCCAGGGATATGATGGTCCTTAAACAACTAATAAAAACAAGTGAGATATTGTAGAAGCCATAAATGTGTCCCTTAACCAATGCTGTCATCTAGTGGTCTAAATGTGTATAGGCCTTTTATTATCCTTTCACAGTGCATGTAAAAGGCACAATGCAGGCTGCTTCTTTGTAGATCTTCCATTGAGGAGGGAAATACTAACAGACTAAGAAAACTAAAGTAAGAAATGAAACCATTTCAGGAAAAGTGACACATCAGACCTCAAGCCCAATATGTTCATTCAAAGTAAAAACAAATGTGTTGGAAGGTTTCAAGGTAGAAACACAATAAGCTTTTGATGTTCAGAGTCACCATTTCTATCATATTGGGTTTTTCCTGTAAAAGGTACCAAATGTTATTAACACATTCTAAGAGAAAAAAGGTCAAAATGATATATTTATCTAAATATGATCTGCCATATATACAGAAGGCACAGTAGTTCATCGCTATGCTGCAGGGTGACCTATAACCCTTAATAAGAACCACACTATACTTACACTGTCTTCACACTGCAATTTTAGGCTTACACATATAGCTCACCCTCCATCTCACCCAGTAATTTGCATCTGCATCAACCACCTCAACAACAGAAAGTAATTGAATAGTGCGCCGCCTGGCTTGAAACATCTTGCTAGATTTGTTTTTTTAGAAAAGGCTTCGCCAGTCACACTAATTGGACAGCTGACCTTTCTCTGGCTTGAAAATGTCCACTCTGCAGTTTGGAAGCCACATTGTCGGAACACTCATAGGCTAAAAGGACCGCTGAACCCTGCTGACTTGGATACACAAGTAAAACACCCATATGTGCAACATTCAAGACACCTGTTGCATCACAAAATGGCAGTTAAACTTGACATATGGTTAATGAGGATCTGAACTGGTACTGAAGACAATGGAAAGGTTTCTCATGTTCATTTGTAATGTCATGTAGGACTACGAACGTGAATTAGTCCTACTTAACAATGATATTTAGTTCATATTTAAGAAGGTTTTCCCTCCTCTAAAGTAGGCTAAGTGACCACGTGACCAAAGATGTCATCGTTCCATGTATGTAAGTCCTGGTTCTGTACGTTAACTCTGGTTCCTCAGGCATTTGAATGGCTTTTTGAAAAACAAACAGGTCAGCTACATACTTTTTTTAATAATTAGATTACGTGAAAGTTATATTAAAATAATTAGACTTGTTCGCTCTGTGTGCTACGTCACCTGATGCCAGTGGTTTACGTTGCATTAGTCAAAAATTCTGCATGTTAAACCATAGCATCTATGGCATAAGACTATAACTATATCAGCTGGACTATATTGTTCCTCAGGCACCAGTTTCTAATGTTATCGCTCAATTGAATGGGCCAGTGGTTACCTGCCTCACATGTGGCTTAGAAGGGGCCTGCTACACCTACTAGGTTCAGAAGACCTTTACCATCTATTCACATGGTTGACCGCTCATGTCACGTCACGTTAGGTTTAGGTAACAAAACTACTTGGTAAAGTTTGGGAGAAGGTCGTGTTTGGGTTAAAATAAGAAAGAAAGTCACGTGTCTTACGCAACTAAGTAACGTCACGTAGGCTAACTTGAAACTTTACATAAAACAACAACAGGAGCCCCGGCCTCCTGGTTGAAAGTCATGCGTTTGACTCATCCACCCCAACCTCCTCCTGCTGCTGCAGACACATTCGCTCTGTGTACTACGTCACCCGACGCAGGTGGTTGTACGTTGAAACCCCGGTGCGTCTCATACAGACAGGATCACTTATCAGGCGCCATCAAGCAGGTGCGACACGCACACAGAACGTGGTGCAGTGTTTAGCACCCTTTTCGTAATCTGAAATGTCGTTGTGTTTTGTCCCTCGGGGCCACCGTAAAATCCTCCTGCCCCCAGTTTACCCACTGCTGTTTCTCAAGGCCCATTGGCCAGTGTCTCAGCCCAGTGAGGGTTATAGTGTCTTTAGGGACGAAGTCTTCGTGCTAAAAGTACAAGCGCTAAATGAAGCAACAGTATAAAAAAAAAAAAAATCCAACGATACCCCAGTTACGGACGCCCACTCAGCTTAGCTTTCGTCCAATCGTTGTTTGGATTTTTATGATTGACGTACTCGCCAAGAGCTGTAATTGGTTTCTATGTGGTTTCCAGGAAGTGAACGCCACAATTCTGACCACCTCCTACATGTGAGTCCCATCGACAGCACCACGCGCGGCGTGTGGAAGAGAGAGAAACCGGTCGGGAAGGCAACGTCACTCCTCGGACCACCGACTCGACGTAGTGCAGCGGACAGACAGCGGAGCGGCGTTGTCCGAGGCAGGTACCGTACCGGTTCCATTTATGCCGATATTTATTCAACGTCTGAAAGTCTTGACAGTTGGTTTCCAGGAGAACAGGGGTAAAGTAGGTCGTATTAGATAAGAACAGGGTGGACGCTAGGGCCTGGCAGACTGTAGGCCTGTTATTCTCCGCGCACTCTACTGACAGAGGCATCCCGGGTAGAGTCTTTCCCGCACGGTCAGTCCAGCTGCCAGTGCTGGTCTGGTGCCTTAACGGACACCGCGCCAGTAGTTTGGAGGTAACTTACCTTGTCCAGCTAGTTAATACGAATATTTTGTAAGCCTAATGTGACTGTGAATATCGGTCAATCTGGTTACTGGCCGGTTCACCGCATATGTTTTTCTCTTCTTTTTTTCACGTCTTTTCAGGTGCTGAAGCGATTACAGCAGAAAGATGGCGGACGACCCCAGCGCGGCAGACAGGAACGTGGAGATATGGAAAATCAAGAAGCTGATCAAAAGTTTGGAAGCTGCCCGTGGGTAAGGGAGCGATTTGAGCTGTGCGCCGATGCAGTGCCCGGACTAACTGTACTCTGGTTTATGGCTTCGGGTGATGGTGTGAATGTTGACCGCCGCAACAGCTGGAGATCGGATAAGTGGGGCCGGAATTGGGAGTGGTTAGCTTAGCATAGCTAACTTAGCTTACCGTAGCTTGTGCTACTAGCTCGCTAATTGCTAAGCTCTGACTGCTGCCTACTCAGCCTGTCTGAAGGTTGGAGATATTGGGGTAATTTGAAGGAATGTGTGTATTTTGATTTGTCTAAATGTATGTGTTACGGGTGACATTGCGTAAATGTTGCTTCAAGTTCCACAATAGGTATAAACCTAGTAACGTTAATGTTAGCGTTGTTGCTAATGAGATCCGCTAATAGACGTCATCTCTGGAAAGAGGCCGCCATGGGAGTCTGTAACAAGAAAGCAAGTTGATGAGAAAGGAAGGCCGGCTAGCTCACAGTTGGACTTCCACATGCTCCGTTACACTTATTCCACAACTTCAAATTATGTTTGCCTAGCCTTTTTACATCCACGATATAGGACGAGGCTTCTTTATTCCCTCAAGAGTCCACTAAGTCAGTCACTTCATGGAAGCCGAGCTGCTCAGCGTTACATTAAAGCTTTACCGGCTACGAAATGGTCAGTTGAAAAGAATTCCAGATCAGGTGTTGACTTGTAGGGACACTGTGGCCTTCTTGAATGATCAAACACGACATTTGAAATGTGGGTGTTGCTACTCTGGCTAGTAGCTTGTTCTGCGACAGCTTGCTGTGTAGTGTGCGCAGAATGTGCTGTCCTGTGCTCCACCGGCTGCCATGTCACACACAGTTTACCATTTGCCCTATGGTCATCCAGCTGCAGCTACCTGCCTGTGTGTGTGTGTGTGTGTGTGCAGTGTCAGCCTGTACTGGTATGCTTTGTCTGTTGATAGATAGTGAATGGAGAGACAGTGTGGAACTGAAACTCAGCTCGTTGCTTCAAGGGCAGAGATTGTATACAGTGCAACTGAAAGTCCACCCTGTTTGTCCCTCAACCTTTCAGCCCATGTCAAGGTGATATTTTGCCAGGGAAGGTTGTGTGTTTACAAAGTGAGATGTGGGTAAGAGTTGGGATTATATTGAAGGCAGTAAAATGGTGGTGTATTATGTGCTCTCTCGGTCCTGGGTACATGTTTCGTTCATGTGAAAACATGAATGACAATAAAAACTATCTAATCTAAAATGAACAGGTTAATGTTGCTGTTCCAAATAACCAAAGTTGATTATAGTTAGCGTGGGTAACACCGGTCATGTCTGTGTCATTTTGCCATTGATATGAAATATGTTGTTGTGGTGTTTAGCCTGTTACACTCTAGTAGTGTTAAAGGACTAATGTGTGTAGAGTTAGACACTGCATCCCATAGCATCTTGTGTGTTTATGTAAGCACTAATGTTAAATCCTCTTTCTATAGTAATGGCACCAGTATGATCTCACTGATCATCCCTCCCAAGGACCAGATATCCAGAGTGGCCAAGATGTTGGCTGATGAGTTTGGCACTGCTTCCAACATCAAGAGCCGAGTCAACAGGCTCTCTGTACTTGGGGCCATCACCTCTGTACAGCAAAGACTAAAACTCTACAACAAGGGTATGTGTTTGAATGAAAATTCAAATGAAGTCTTGCTGACTTTCACGTGGGATTTTGTTTCTCAGTGGCACCTGGACAGAATTTATATAAAATTACCCTCATGTTTCCAGTAAAGGCCAGATATGTCAGATCTAGTGTTTAACTGACATTTAGCCAGATGTCACTGATGCAAAGCTATAATTTCAGTGGCCATGACAAAAGCTGCTGAATAATCATCGATAACAGAAGGGTGCATTTGATATTTGAGGAAGCTTGATGATGCTGGCTTCCCAGTGACTGTACATTGTTCATATATCTGTACAAAAACATGATATTTGTTTAATCTGTTGGCGCTTTGACTTTTTTCTCTTACAAGTGCCACCCAATGGTTTGGTTGTGTACTGTGGCACCATTGTGACAGAGGAAGGCAAGGAGAAGAAAGTCAATATCGACTTTGAGCCTTTTAAGCCAATAAACACCTCCCTGTACCTCTGCGACAACAAGTTCCACACTGAGGTGAGAGCTTTTGTTTGGTTTCTGTGTTTGCATATGATTGATGATTTCTTGTAGAGAAGATTCTTGAGACATCAACTTTTCGTTTGGTAGCTATATTACACGTGCTTTCCGTCACATTCTCATCATCCATTCTTCCCTCACTCTCGCCTTTTACAGGCATTGACAGCTCTGCTCTCTGACGACAGTAAGTTTGGCTTTATTGTGATCGACGGTAGTGGGGCACTGTTTGGCACACTGCAGGGCAACACCAGGGAGGTGCTACACAAGTTCACTGTGGACCTACCCAAGAAGCACGGTACTGACCTACAATGCTCGCACAGCACTGAACTTTGATATTTTCATCTAGTTTGCATGATATTTTCATCTAGTTTGCAGGGATCATTAGAGAATCAATTTAACAATCGCTCTGTTAGTTTGGCTCATTCTAAAGATTGTGTCTCTTATCTTTCTTTCAGGCAGAGGAGGGCAGTCTGCTCTGCGTTTTGCTCGTCTGAGAATGGAGAAGAGACACAATTACGTGAGGAAAGTGGCTGAGACGGCTGTCCAGCTCTTTGTTTCCAATGACAAAGTTAATGTGGCAGGAATGGTCTTAGCTGGATCTGCCGACTTCAAGACTGAGCTCAGCCAGTCTGACATGTTCGACCCAGTAAGTCTGTGTGTGTTCATTCTGGGTTAACTTACACCCCAATATTTGTAACCTTTACATGCGTTAATAGGCAATACGCTTTATATTGCAGAGGACACAATATATAGTATATTGGTTAAAGGACACACTATTTACATGAGCAACAACAAAGACAACAAACATGTTTTTAAAAAGTGATCTGCATATTCCATACTTGATTGGGAACTTAGTGCACCCCAAGAACTGCAGACTAACTCTCAAGCAATGGCGGTCTTAACACGGGTATCTTTTTAAGTGAGCTTTCCACAGATGGCACACATGGCTAGCCACAGCTCTAGTGGGAACAAAACCCTGCAGCATAATGTGTCGTCGTTGTCAGCATATTACTTACCATGTCTTATGTTGGGGACTTCAGTGAAAATACCAAGATTTAGTTCTCAAGCTGCTGGGTTTGGAGGAAAAAGAAAAATGGCTAGTCACATTAAGTATGTGACTTCATGCCTGTGAGTGGATATCTTTGTAGTGTGTTTAACTTGTGTTTGTTTTTTTGTTTTTTTCCTCCAGAGGTTACAGGCCAAGGTTCTGAAGCTGGTGGACATCTCCTATGGAGGAGAGAATGGTTTCAACCAGGCTATTGAGCTCTCGGCAGAGGTTCTCTCTAATGTCAAGTTCATCCAGGAGAAGAAGCTCATTGGTGAGTCTTCCCATTGGAACAACTGGTTTTAGGTGTCACCAGTAACATCTGTGGTAGAGATTTTCCTAATGGTTCTCGCTCTACAGGGCGGTACTTTGATGAGATCAGTCAGGACACTGGGAAGTACTGTTTCGGTGTGGAGGATACGCTCAAAGCCCTGGAGATGGGAGCAGTGGAGATTCTCATAGTCTATGAGAACTTAGACACCATGCGTTACATTCTTCGTGTGCATGGGGCAGAGAGCAACGGAGCAGAGAACGGTATACAAACCACAAATATCGCATCTACCATTGCTGAGAAACAAGGCAATAAATATTATGTTATGATGTAATAAACCTCATGTCTCTACTTTGATTTTTAGATGAGAAGACTTTGTACTTAACGCCAGAGCAGGAGAAAGACAAATCTCACTTTACAGACAAGGAGGTGAGCACTACAAAGACAGGGCAGTGCCCTGTGATTCTTAAGTTAGACCCATTACCCATCATGTAGTGTGTTCCTGACTCTGATTGTGTTTCTAGACGGGGCAGGAACATGAGCTCATCGAGAGCATGCCACTCCTGGAGTGGTTTGCCAACAACTACAAGAAATTTGGAGCCACGCTTGAGATAGTCACAGACAAGAGCCAGGAAGGGTCCCAGTTTGTCAAGGGCTTTGGAGGCATCGGGGGTGAGCACGCTGTTGTTTACAATAGGGACCATGAACAAGCTGCTTTACCTAATTTAATTTTATGTTGAGATCAGCAACAATTTAGACATTGATAGCCAAGGCTATATGATTGCAAGAATGTCACAGGCTATTAATAATCATTGGCTTAACTCCATGAACTAAAAACTATAACCTATACATAGTGACTAATTCTGCTTAAAAGAAGCCATTTCAGACCACTTTTAAGAACAAAATGTTATTGACATATAACTGTGGCTACAGCAAAGTAAAGTAATAGACTCCTGCACTTTAACTAGATAGACTACTATTTTGATATAGCAGAGACAGACTGTTCCAGTTCTGTTTTTTCCCTTTGAATCTCTTTCCTCCTGTCCTTTGGCCTCCCTCTGCATTTTGTTCAGAGGCACGTGCTGGATGGGGAGGTAAAGAAATGAGGCATAGTGAAGTCAAATTAAAAGCACCCTCAATGCTGCAGTTTACTGTGCTATATTTGCACTGTATAGTGTTCTTTTGAGGACAGGAAGGCACTAGAAATTCCCTATGAGATCAATAAAGTTTCAAATCATCCATTCCAAGTGTTAAACATTTGTTTGTCCTAAAGAGTGTTTGATTAATCTTGCCAACCATTCGGTGTCATAGAACAGTAGTGTAATGATTAATGTTTACTGTGGTTTCCTGCTACAGGTAAATCCTTTTCATACTGATGTTGTTGTCCAACAGCAAACAAACAAACAGGGACCCTGGGTCTTTTTATTGTCAATCGTAAGGATACAACACACACCATGCATATTGCGTCCCACGCTGAAATTTGTCCTCTACATTTGACCGATCCATCCGTCCTTCCTTCAAGGACAGCCTGGAGCAGTGGTCAGCCTCCAATGGTGACCGGGGACCAAGTCCAAGTGCCCATGCCCTGTCTTGGTCAGGGACAGGGCAGGAAAGCAAGTCCAGTAGACATTAGTGCAATAGAGGCCTTTTAATCATACAAATTCTTTGAATCCTTTCTTGGTGAACAGGTGTGTGATGCACAATATGTAGCAGAAAATCTGTGGAATTGTTCAGGGTATAAAATGTAGAGCTGGCGATGGTAAGTTACTTTAATGGCAGTACTTGTTTAAAAAAATACAAGTTCTTTGTACCTTTCCTTCTCAACCTAAAAGTACATTTCTTGTTGGTTTTTGTAATTCAGTAAGTAGCACTTTTCAGGAATTCATATTTGTTAGATGCAAATACTCCCACCCTCAGAGCTAATGGGGATTAGCTTATCCGGATAAAAATTCTTCTTTTAATGCTGCATGATCTAACCAAACATGACATAAGCTGGCCAGCGATCACATTACCCTTGTTAATCTATCCTCTTTGTGTTCCTCAGGTATCTTGCGGTACAGAGTGGATTTCCAGGGCATGGAGTACCAAGGAGAGGACGATGAGTTCTTTGATTTGGATGACTACTAGGTAGTCGGGGACTGTTATTGGGAGAAAAAAGCAAAGGAATGAATGAAGAAATAAGGAAAGAAAAATGCCACCTCTCTTGCAGCAAGTGAGAGGTGCAACCGTGATATATATATATATATCTGTATAGGTATATATATATCTCTATATATCTGTATAGATATATATATAAATAAACACACCTTCCATTTTACCTGTTGCATACACAAACTTGCACATACATTTCATCTGTACACACGACAAAGTACATCACACAAGCTGAAGAGGAGTGAGATTTTCTTTCATCCAGAGAGGGAGAAAACCCTTCCTGAATAAATCCCTGCCTTAGAGTGCTGGTTCCTTCCCCTAGTTGGATTGGACTCGACTCATTTTTGTTCTTTTTTTTCCTCCCCTCCATTTTGAACGAACAAAACAGCAAGTTCCCAGATTCCTCGCTGCCCCTAACCCGGTCTGAAGAAGAACTTTGGACTCCTTGCATATAGAAAATATATTTTCCTTTCTTGCCTTCATCATATCCCTACCCTCTGTTCTCCCTTCTTTGCGTTCTCTCTCTTCCTATTTTTTTTTTTTTTTTTGCATTTCATTTTTTTACTGGTAACTGCTGCTGTTGTATTTTATGAGAGCGGGGGATTTTTTTTACCTGGGTTTCTGTAGAGAAAGGGGGACAAAGTATTAAATTTGAACTGCTGAAAACCATTGCTACCTCCTCATCTGCTGTGGTGTCAATCCTGTGCTGTGCGTGTCCTGTTCCTGGAAAGGCAGACTGCCTTTAAATGAATCTGTTGTGATGGTCCTGTATGAGTGATGAGTATACATGACTGCTTTTAGGTGATTCGGTTGTCTACCTGGTTCATCAGGATCAACCTTTTGTCAAAATTTACTTCATTTTAAATTGGCCAAAACAAAGGTATTGGATCTTGTGTGTGTGTGTGTGTGTGTAATATAGGCATTCATTGGTGTCCCCCTTGACATAAGATGTGTTTAGATACATTTATTTAAGAATCTGATTGCCAATTGCAAGATTCCACCTATGGCATATTTGATTGCATTTGTGAATTCATCTGACAGCTTTATGTGATGCAATCCTGCAGCTACAGTTTTAAATGTGATGTGTTTGTCAACTAGACAAGTCAGTTGGCATTTGCTTGCCTCTGTTGGGGAAATAAGCCAAAAGATAAGGGTACGTTTTGAGTCGTAACACTGTGCAGAAATTAAGACAGAACTACACAAGGAGCTGTTAAAGATTAAATACACCAAACAGCCATCTTTTTTTTTATGTGTTCACATTGATTCACCGGACAAGCTAAGGATGTAAAACTGCATTAAGCAGTTTGCTTTTAGGAATGTTCAGAGTAGGAAGGAAACTAAACATCCTGCATGTTGAGCATTAAATAGTGTAATACTGATATTACAGTTTTAAAACTTGAGGATGTGAGTAATTCAAACACAATTGACTGGGATTTATAGGAAAGCATTATCAAAGGTGAACTATTGTAAATTATAGCAGTAAATTACGCTGTGCCTGGTTTACGGAGTTCTCTGGATTACTTTGCGGAATAAAACCTGGATAAAGTCTTACAGCGATCCATGATGATGCAGTTCCAGGTTTTATGCAGCAAAGTTATCCAGTTGTGTGGATTTACTAAAATATGCAATTGGGAGAAAATTTACTGAAACAATCCGAGCCTATTCTCAAAAACTATTTGATCATAAGAAAGCTGTAGGAACACAGAACCTTAAATCCCTGTGTCACAACTTCTGTTACTGTTTTATGTCTCTGGATTAAAAGAAACATTTCCTTTAATCACACAGGGCATATTGAAATAGCCAACATCCTGCAGCATCTCATCGCAAAGCTATGCGGATGATTGATTTTGCCTTAGTGTATTCCTCTTCAGGATAGCAACAGCATCTTCATCCATTTGCCCTTTTGTTTGGGGGAGTCACCGGGGAAAGCCTTAGTAGCACGGGTAGCCAATCAATAAAAGGCAACGCTGTGAAAACACGCCCCCTTTGACAAAATCTGTCCAATCAGCGCGTTTTTTCACAGCATGGGCGTTCCCATCCCCCACCCACCCTTTTGACACTGCCCTACCAAAGCTGTGTGGTTGAGCGAAGTGAATGACGTCTCTGCATTTGCGGGCCGCCGACGCAGGGCTGGGTTTCCATTTTCAGAGCGAGTTTCGGGGGGGATCGTCAACATGGAGCCGGAGATGGAGGACAAAACGTTGGAGCTGATGGTAAGATTCGTTTCGTTATGGCATCCTGAACATCTGAAGTGTTCAGTATCGCTCCTGTATCGGGCGGAGCGCCGAGGCTCGATTCGACGGCAGGAATGGGCTGAAGCGGCTTGTCGGGAGAGGTGGAGGAGAAAGGAGGGGGGACCAGAAATCAGAGGGAGGGCCTGAAATTATCGATACATTGTGCTAAGAATGGCCCGCATACTCGTCGGATTGATAAACAAGACGTATACTTCAGCGTATGGTAAATGTAAAACACATGTTGTTTTGGCTCAAATTGGTAAACAGCGGGGAAATTAAAAGGTTGATGTTCAGTCGTCGGCCGAAGATAGCCGAGGATTCTCGGGGTAGGGTTCACTGCGGTGACGCTGCGCCACTTTAACTGGGCCCTGTCTGATACCTAGCCATCCGGCTAACAGGCTAGAAGGCGACGAACCACGTAAATTTACGGCTATGTTATATTATCTAGTTTATGTTAAGACAACCTACGTGGTAATGGATGTGTGGAACAGTCAACCCGATTTCACAATGCAACGTAATGTGGCTAAAATCTTAACAGTGTGCTGCTTGTCTGTTTTATATTTCTAAAGTGCGTAGAAGGAAGTGTATTGCCTTTTCATTCACATAGCGTTACCATGATTAGCGAGGTAGCAATTAGCTTAATAGCTAGCATGGTAAAAATGCTAGGTATATTTGATAAACATTACCATACCAAAACAGTCAATTGGTCAAGGCGGCGGAAGCTCGTTTGGTAACCAATAACACAAACTATCATTGTAATATCGCTTTCATCTATAGATGGTCAGATTGTGTCAACAAAGCAACATAGGTTTCTTGTCAAAAGGTTAGCTGTCTTGTTAAGCTAGCCACCTAGGCTAACGTTAGCTTACTAAAAGCTAACATTAACGTTACAGGGGTCAAAGTGGTCGTAAGGAAGACGTCAATTAAGATAAGGCACAAATGTGTCTTGACAATGAACTTAGACGCGGATGGTTCTTTTGGCAATTATTCATACTCCATATTTGGAATACCGCACAGCCCCCCAGTTTCTCTAACAAACAAATCAATTGTATCGCCAATGTGCTGTTGACAAAGCAAGTTAGGCCTAGGAAGTAATACGTTTACTGACTGTCTAGTAGAATATGTTGATCACACTTATCCTGTGGGGGACACACGTAGCTGAGTGAGCAGGGTCCTGTACACAAACAGTATGACTGTGTATAGACCACGAATAACCATCGTTCAGACAAATTACTACCAATGGAGACAGCCAGTCGACTACACACTCACCAGACTTTACTTAATGCTTAAATTGGCTGATGACGGAAACATTTAAAAAGTGCCATATAATCTGTACACCGCTTTACAAATATTTCGTTGTTTGTTTGAAATGTATTTTGCCCTTTTGTAAAGTTCAAAGACTGAAAACAGAAATGTACTCAAGTGCTTAGATGTCCACAGAATAAGATGAGATTGTTGGTGTTGATATTGTATGAAAAGTGAGCGCATAGACTTAATGCATTTACACCTCATCTCAATTTTCTTGCACTGAAGAATGATCACACGCATTAAAATGTAGCAAATGTTATTGGTGCAGGGTTTGGGGACTGTAATCTCACAGGTCTACAAAAAAATATAAATTTCGTCTGGGTTGTGTCTGTATTTAATTTGATTTAATTTGTTTTGTCCCAGTGTTATTCACTAACCACTCATGAGAGTGGGGATGGCAGAGCAGCAGGTGGGGTGTCAAAACAAGAGTGACAATAATTGACAAGTAATCCTATTGCCCCTCCCTCTCCTCTACCTATCCCCACCCAGTTCATGTCTAATAATGCTTCTGTGTGTATGTTTATCAGTCTGTATCTTGTGTGTGAAGGAGTGTGTGTTCCTGCGCTCACTGTGCCAATGTGTGTGTAGCTCTAATACTGGTTTTTCCCCTTCACTATCCCCCCCCCACCTCCTCCCCTGTTCTTCTCTCCTCACCTTTTGATGGTTACACACTCACCTCCTCTCAATTTCAAACTAAATCTTATTTATATATCTTTTTCATTATTTCTGTATTCTTTCTTTTCCACACTCCCAACTGTCCTGTCCCTCACCAACGTCTCGCCACTTACATCCATCTTTTCATTCATTGATCCATCCATTCATTCATCTCCTTTGGTTTCCTCCTCCCCACTTCCCTCGTCGGGGGGGGGGGGGGGGGGGGGGGGGGGGGGGGGGGGGGGGGGGGGGGGGG
>JAVQJF010071153.1:0-21760 GCA_036023855.1 Gadopsis marmoratus
CGGCAGCTGGATCGTCGGCAGCTGGATCGCCGGCAGCTGGGTCGCCGGCAGCTGGATCGCCGTCAGTGGGAATTGTGATTTAAAACGGGCCTGGCACACTGACGGCTAAAGTGTATTTCATTTATTTTGCATACAGTACAAACTTCAACAGCTACACTCCTGGACCCCCTGCGGTTCGCCCACACAGCCGACAGTGAACCTGGCCCTCCACTTCACCCTTCAGCACCCAGACTCCTCGGGAACCCGTGTGTGGCTCAGAGCTCCGTCTTCAGCACCATCACCACCCTCCCAGCGGAGTGTGCCCGACTCCACCTGCAGGTGGATCACAGACTTCCTGTCGGACAGCAGCACGTGAAGCTGAAGAAGCGTGTCTCTGGGGGAAAAAAAAGAAGATCTACCCAGACATTACCAAAGAACTTTAAAGTTCTGCTCTGCTTACATGCTGTTTTGTTTTTCCCCACGGAACAAACCAGGCTATTGTTTGCTTGCTCCCCACCCGATTACCAAACATTACAACTAATACAATCAATTTGCCAAGACGGCTCTGACTTGTCTTAGCATCTTCCGTAGTTAAAACATTAAAAGTCACCTCTCCTGCACTGGATGGTGAGAGGCGAGCAGAACATTGGGCGGTTGAGTACAGCAGGGGAGGAAATCCTCTTTCCCTCCTAGATGATTTTCTTCATGACATACAACTTTAGTTTTCTTCATCTAAAACCAAACCCACTGCATGCAACAGTTATTTAAAATGTAACATATTTTGGCATTAAAGCTGGCAGTAGGCACATTGAGGCAATACTGAAACATCATTCCACCGCTGCAGGCCCTTTCCTTCCAACACACCGACGTCTGGAAACTCTTCTATGAAATGTTTCATGAGAACTGAGGAAGGAGGGCACATTGGGATCCATTCCTTGGGACTTTGCCCTCTAGTGACAGACAAACGCAGATTTATTTCCAAATAAATTTATTTCGAAGTGTCAAACACTTATTACCCAACCATATTGTACAAAATACATTTACAGTTTCAAACTGAGAGCTACTTGTATACAGGAAGTGCTCAGGCTTTGGAGTCATAAGAAACAATCATTTGAATCCACTCTATTTAATCAGCTAAAATGTTAAAAAGACAGTTAAAGAAATGAATTCACATTTATATGAATCAACTAATGAGAACACTTAAAATGAAAGTGTTTTAGCCTTTACAGATGAAAGCTCAAACACACAAAGGGTACAAACATTTACATTTCCAATAATCAAATGGTTCTTAAAACTCCATGAAGCAATTTTTTTCAGGTGAATATTGAACCCAATGATGACTCCCCATAATGGTTATGTTAGCTGGTTTGTTTCTGTGGGCATCCATTGCCCCCTCAAAACGCTCCCAGCTTGCATATATTATTTCTTGACATTATTTTTGAGAATTAAATGCATACTCATACTCATACATATGTAATTTTCTATTTAAATGATTTAATTATTCAACTTACCCTATATACCCCTGGCTGGTTGCCCACCAATAGACACATTTTTACCTCCATATCGCCAGTTCTGTCTACCATACACACATGTAGCTCAGTTAATGTTTCCAAAACCGTTCCATAATTTTACCCCATTTCCATGACTTTATTTAAACGGTTTAAAACATGTAGGCCTCTCTCTTGAGCCATGTTTTATATTTGTTCCTGGAAAGCCAAACATTATTAAAAGTGCATTTTCTGATTTTTGGGAACAGCTAAAACAATGTATATTCAAACTTTCCAAAACATTCTGTTAATTCCAAACCATTTCCAGGTCAGGAATTTCCCCCCCTAATTTTAGAACTTTTCCAGGAATTTCATGACCGTGGGAACTCTGTTAGTCTCAATATAACTTTTTATCCAGGGTTAAAATGTTTTCATAGATGTTCGTGCTGGATTGTGCACATGTTTGCTGACACGTCAGCCACTAGGACTTGATATTGTAATAATAAAACATGTGCTACAGTGTGGCAGAGTCAGCCTTGCTGCCAACTGAAAGCTGCTGCAACACAGAAACCAGTTTCCTCACAGAAGTTTAAAATGTCCATTTATTATTATTATTTTTAAATCTCATATTTGTATATCTCTAGTAAGATTGTGTATGGCACAAGCAAGCAGTTTTCCTAATTAACCCAAGTAAACTAGAAGTTTAAGGCTCTTTGCTGTGAGTTTAAGAGTCTTTCTGCCCTCTTGTGGTCAACAATCACCCAATGAAGCCATTTGGGATTCCTGATACAAAAAAAACAAAAAAACAATGTCGATCAAAGTGCAATATTTTCTCTGATTTGCTGATGCTCAAACCTTCAGAATGAGACCCGAGATTATAGACAAAACGTTCTTCTAATCTTCTTGAGACGAAGCAGACCTGTGGCGATCAAACAAAGGATAACAGCACGTAGTCCCTCAGACAGCTGCACGAATTACTTCATTACTGAATTGAAAACACGACATTGAGAACAAATATGGTACATACCTGAAGCAAAGCGGGGCAGAGAACTCACATGTCGGACTCTGTAGAGAGAAATAAAAACATGCTGAGAACCTATTCGACAGTTTAGATGCTGTAAATGTGACAACCGCTGAAATAATAGTGTGGGACACAAGTAGGGCTGAGCCTGCATAGTCATCAATTCAACCATTCCATCTAAGGAGCCCGATTCGGCTGCCGATCTCAGTCGAATCGTTGCAGTGGCTGGAGAACATGGTTATGAACCAAATGATCATTCCATTCAGGCTATATGGGGGGTGCTGGAAGTCTGATTTACATAGAATTGCTTGTACATCGGTTTCTCCCAATAAATGACGAATAGCTGAGGTCACTAATAGATGGGCTGCAGTCCGAACCCAGATGACAATTTTCTCAAAATTAATTTAGAATTTTCGCTCCATTTGGATGCACAGCTAGCTAGCGAAAACCAAACAGAGAGTCAGACACATACCATAATCGTACTGAAAGGTTTTCCCCATGTGAGTCACATCGCAGACATACTGCTCTCCTTTCAACGGGGTGAAGTGAGCGTGTTTGGTCAGGTGGAAGTGCCAGTTCTCCTCGAAGGCCAGGTCGGTCTGCGTGGCCCTTGGGATCTCCTTTCCATTCTTGAGCAGCTTAATGATGATTTCCGGTGGGTGGAAGTTGCTGACGTGACAGATGATGGTGTTGGCCTTCCCGAACTCTGCCGGTTCACGGCTGTACACCTGAACGAAGGGTGCCGCTGCCAGGAAGCACAACAACGTTCACACACGTACAGAAACGCTTTGATGGAAATATGATATGAATCCTCAAGGTAAATTCCACAATGTTTTAAGACCTTTTCAACAGGCTGTAACTGGTTATCGGCAACATACCTTGACTTACATTTACAGAACCATACCAGTACATTTATTTTGATATTGCAAAACAGCCTTAGTTCGGCCGGAGGGATCAAAACTTAAGAGAGTAAAGTAGTGACTAACCCAACGGCGAGGTTTATTAAAAGTAATAATAGTCACACACTCACAGTAACAAACATTTCTATCTGGCCTAATAAAGACAATTATAAATCATAAAGGTCCCTAGACAGTGTCTGAATCTGTGTTCCAAAAAATGATAATAAACAATACCTCGTAAAATGCCAATTAAGACGTTTGAATACTTTTCAAGGGTCTTAATTTTTGCCAAACTGATTTAATACCTTTTTAATACTTTTTAAAAAGCCCCGACATAAGGTCGCTCACACAGTCTGTTCTGGTGAAGACAGTTTTTTACTATTCTCAACACCGCCTCTCTCAAAGTTACTACTTTACTTTCAGGGTTCTTTCGACATGTTTGGCGGCTGAACTGAACGGTCCATGTTCACGGTGAATATTAAATCTATTCGGAGGTCCGACGCCCTTAGTCCTGCCTGTCATTTCGCGACTTTACGTGTTACAACGCGGCGCCATTTGTAAATACATTGGCCCAAAGCGCAGACCGCCGTTGCTACTTACATTGTTGGGCCATTGACAGAGCCAGGAGGCAGAGGACACCGACGACAACTGCGCAGACAAACGTCTTCATGGTTTCACCTTCGCTCGGGTCTACGTCCACTGGGAAACGTACTTTATATTTCGTCCAAACGACAGCGACGACAAAACTGCTCCGCGGCCCAAAACGAAAGTAAAGCTTGTCTTGTTATCGGGAGTGCTTGCTGGGGCAATATGGCGGGGCGCTCGGGCGGTGTTAATGCGTCAAGGCGAATCAGGCAACCGAGGGAAGGTCGCTAGCCCCGCCCTCCGCAACGAGTTTCCGGGGTATACAAAACGTGCATCCCCCTGAAAGAGGTTCCACCATCCAGTAGAGAAGTCTGTCGACATTATGCGCTCTGTTGCGCAGTTTCATAAAATAATCACAGTCACGCATTTTTGAGTTGCCAGTTAGCCTGCCAATGACATTTAAACGTTACTTTCTAAAGAAGGACAACGTTAAACAGTGGAAATGCTATTCTACACGGTGCCAGGGAGCTAGAATGTATTTTAAATAGCCTTTAGGCCGCTTGTTTTCAGCCGTACTGTTGACGTCATGAATTCAACTTCCTTTTATTAGTCACGTGACTGAGAAAGCAAGTCCAAGGTCATGTCTCATCTTTTATTTTTTTTTATTGGTATTTTATGTGTTGTTTTAAACCAAGTGTGACTGGCATATGCACTGTGAATGATGAGTTTTTACATGTCAGACTGAGAACAGCAGGGAAACAGGAAGCAGGAACGCTTCAAAACTAATGTAGGCCAGACTTCCTGTAGGCCCATGTGTTACTCAGACAAACCCAACACGTCCAGCCTGAGCTGCCTTTCTGTCCCCCGGATAAATAGTCGCTTGCTCTTCTTTCAGCGGACAACGGCAGCAACGTCACTAACGTTACCTCAGCGTTCCTTCTGACCACTTGTTTCTGCCGATGTTTAAAACAGCGTGACATGCAGTACATATACACTCAGCCACCGCTTTCCTGAAGTGAAATAGTGGTATTCACATCAGCTTGCAGCATTAGACTGCCCGTGAAGAACACCTACTGAATGTAAGAAATGGAACCCGAAACCTAAGCTAAAATGTTGACTTCTGGGTGACTGAATTCTTTTTCCACCTGAAATGGATCCACAGTCTTAAAGATAACATTATATGTTTGAAAGAAAAAAAAAACACATTAAGGAATTTTCGAGAGGCATTTATTCAGAAGAGGTCATTAACAAAATACATTAAATAACAAACCAAGATTGTGGAACCAACTTCTGTCTGATCCAAAAAAAAAACACCCCATACATGTATTATGAATCTGAACAATTAAAAATATATTGCATTATTTATGCAGAAGAAACCATTTGTCAACCAAATCTAAATAAAACATCTTGTCTACAGAGACAACTATAGGCTGAACTTTTTTTACTTCAGTTTAATAAAAACACACAATTTTCAGTGTAAGGCTGGAAAATACGTTGCAAGTAATCTAAGAAACACGCAGGCAAAATGCTAAATCAAATGACTAAATGACCTGCAGCCCGTTCAATCAGTAAATGAAAGCTTAGTCCCCTGACATGATGTGGATATTTGTTTAATTTGTGGAAAGTGAAGAACGTTTGAAGAAACTGTGATCCTGTTGAATGAAGATGTGATGAGCTGTGCAGCAGCCGAGGCCAGCAGTTACATGTTTGGCTCTGGGGGGGAAATAGAAAAAAAAACGTTTTCATCAGTCTCATAAAAGTTGGCGAAGTGCAGATAACGTTGCTGTTGTAATTGTCTACCGCTACAGCTGCAAAGCTGCATCAGGATGCAAATTTCCTATCAAGAAATTAACATCGAAATTCACTTTTCAGCTTTGTGCTCTCTGAATGTTTTGAATTGTATTACCCTCATTATGATAAATAGGTTCTTGTTTTCTGGCTGTATCACGTGCTGATGCAGTTTTTGTTTCTTCTGTTCACTACTTTGGTTATACACAAATGTTTCGGCTGATCCAAACTCACCCCAGGCGTAGTCTTTAACGCTGCTCCCATGAGTGACCTTGCACGTGTACTTATGGTCATCCATGGGTGTGAAGGCCACATCCTTGGTCAGATGGAAGTGCCAGTTCTGTTTGAAGGCCAGGTCAGTCTGCTTGGCATTGGGGAGCTCTACTCCATCCTTCATCAGCTGGATGGTGATGTCAGGGGGGTAGAAGTCGCTCACGTGGCAAATAAGGACGTTTTCCTTCCCGAACTCCCCTGGGTTGCGGCTGTACACCTGCACCTTGGGTGACGCTAGAGGCAACATGGAGATGGATATTACGTCAGACACAGCTTGAGCTGTAGGGGGCGCTGTCACAGCAGCAACAAGTGACTCATTAGGCCACATGAAAACTGAAGGGTGATGGCTTTTCTTCTATAAAGCGCAAAACAACAGGTTATATACAGTATATATATGTGTGTGTATGTATGTATGTGTGTGTAGATATATATAAAATGTAGAAAGGTGACACATTAAAGCAGCGGAGAAACTGTCCGGCTACAATACAAATCCAATGCAACACACGGCTCACTGAATGGCTTGAGGAGTATGAAAGCGCTGTGAATCCTCTGCTATGGCCTTCACAGTCACTGGCTGGCATCTCACCTCAACACCTGGAAGAAAATGCCTTACAGTCTTGCCCTCTCCCTCTCTCTCTCTCAGTGTTCCTATCAGCACTTGTCCTATGGGATTCACTAAACTGGAGGGTGGCGCCATTACAGGAAACCGAAACCAAATCTAGACTGCTGAGGGGGAATTCCACCGAATTAAAAAACACGACAGAGACGTTGTATGATCTTTGGCTCTCGCTTTATAGCCTCCGTGGCTTTCTAACAGAGCATCTCATGACATATTGCTTTGTATTCTGTGTGTTTGCCAGCTTTGCAGCTATCACAATAATAATAAAAACTCAACAATAATAAAAAAGAAAAACTATCACAATAAAAAAAACGGTCACAATAATAACAAAAAAAAGCTCTCACGCGATAAAGCTCACAGTCTTGTTTTTTTTTTTTTTTTTAATTGTCGCGTATTAACCCGCGATGCAGTTGACTCGCAGCCACCGAGAAAGAAAGGCCATTTTACTCAGCTTCCGAGAAGTTACGGCGCTGTAGCCCGGATCCTGGATCAGAGTAATACTCACTGTGGCGCGTCTCCGCTGAGCAGTAGGCAGCTGCCACCACCGCTGCCAGACACAGAAGAACCTTCATGTTTGATGATTCTTGTTTGGAGTTTCACAGGACAGAGCAGACGCGTGCTGTCGGTATCCTCAACGAGCTCACCTAAAATGAAAGTATAGATAGAAGCAGAATAAATAAGGCACGTAAGACGGCCCCCTACATGACACCAGCCAATCATTAATTTCCATTACGCTGTTACTAGGTAGATTATCACCACACAGGTTTGGTTCTGGGACAGGGCAGCTTGGTGGGAACTCCCCCGAAGAACCAAATTCGCCACCTTCACGAGACTGCAGAAAAACATTTTCTTTAAAACAAGTCAACATGACAGCGAGTGTATATGTATTATTGCGTGTTTTGTCTATGTTTGAGTATGTGTAGTTGTTTTCACTGTCCTTTGTAGGCCCTTGGATCTTCTAAAACTCACAAATGAAATAGTAGACATATAGTAATACCATATAGTCACAAAAGTGCAGAGCGACTTTTGACCATTAAATACCAAATCTTTATGGTCTGCATCCTAAATCAAATCAAATCAAATCAGACTTTATTGTCATTTTGTTCTGAGAACAAAACTAAAAGAGGTTTCCATGGGATCCTAATAAAATGTAATGAAAATTGCTATTATATACAATTAAATGCAGCATGAATTACCCCGAATCACAGTGTAACCTAAGCCCTAATCACTGAACCCTTGCTGACTTTGAAAGACTTATATGAATGAGTGAAAAACGTGTTCCAGAAGCTGTTTGAGCAGTTATTATTTCAATTCAATTTTATTTATATTGCGCTATATCATAACTGAGTTATCTCATAGCACTTGTTAATATAGAGCAAGTCTAGACCAACTCTATAATTCAATTCAATTCAGGGTTGTTTATGAAGTGCGAAGTCATAACAGAAGTGATCTCAGGGCACTTTTTCATACAGAGCAGGTCTAGAAATCTTTACTAGGCGACAGTGGCAAGGAAAAACCTTTGCACTGATGTGTCGTCCATAAGGCCCAGCAGAGGATGTATTTCCTGCGCCAGCTCGGGAAGCTCAACTTGCCTAAGGCGCTGCTGGTTCAGTTCTACACTGCCATTATCTAGGCTGTTCTCTGTACATCCATCTCTGTGTGGTTTGGATCGGCCACCAAACAGGACAGAAACAGACTACAAGGGACAGTCAGGACTGCAGAAAGAATCACTGGTGCCATCCTGCCACCCATTCAGGACTTATATATCTCCAGAGTCAGGAGTCAGGCAGGAACCATCACTGCAGATCCATCACACCCTGGACACAATCTGTTCCAACTCCTCCCCTCTGGTAGACGCTACAGAACTCAAAACAACCAAAACAACCAGACACAAGAACAGTTTCTACCCACAAGCCAACACACTTGATGAACAGTTACCATTATTCATATTTGTAAATAGATGTGTACTCAGTAGTTAAATTTATTGTCTCTGTATCGTACTTTTAGAGCAAAGTTAAACCGGTGTCAAATTCTTTGTATGTGTACAACATACCTGGCCAATAAAGCTGATTCTGATAAGCGCATCAGTCACTGAACTACTCTTTTGGTATGAACTAGTAGGAACGAGTCGTCTCCAAGAGTGATTCGTTCATTTTGGCCGCGCATGTGCATTGAGAATCTGGGTATTCAAGTCGTTCATTCATTTCACAAGTGACAGCTACATAGGCTCAGTTTTGGACCCCCCTCCCCCACCAAAACAATGAAGGAATGACTCAAAAAAAGAGTAGACAATTTTACTGAACGGGAGTTAGAACTAAAACCAAAAAACTAAATCACTAAAATTAACTGGTTATCCCATCACTAGTCATCTGCTTCAACCGGTTGGGTTGAGGGAGAAAGAGAAAGAGAAAGAGGGAGAGAGAGAGAGAGAATGAGGAAAGAGAACATACAGTATAATGCAAGTTGGTAATACTAAATAATATAATAAAGTAATACTAAGGGTAATGATTGTGGTATTTATAATAATAATAATAGTAATGAACTGGTCAGAGGCATTTCTTTGGACAGTCAGGTGGAGCTCAGCTCAGCCCAGTGCATGCTGCTCTGAACATGTACCACTTGTTCTTGCCAGCGAGCTCATTGTGTCTTATATTTTTACAACTCTGGATTTTCCCTGCCGACGTGTGAATCAGTCAATACTAAAATGACAATAAATGACGGTCAAGTCGGTTAATGCGCAGGCACTCTTAAGGCAATCATGTGACAATGATCTGCTGTTGACAGTTTGGTGAGTGAAAGTTCACTTAAGGACCTGAAGGTCAAAACACAACAACATGTCATATTACGGAAAGGAAGGGACACTTATTGTTTGTGATTGGACAGAACCCGTGTCAACGCAGAGTGTATTAAATGGACGCGTTATGGGGGGCGGTGCTAATTGGATCTATGCTGCTGTGATTGGTTGTTTCGCTGTAAAGTAGGGGATGACACTCTGGGCATGTTCTTACACAGTTGTTGCAGGATTTGGCTCATCCTGTCAAAACTCTGCACACAGGCTAAATAAGACACAACACCTGGAGCTAAACATCTCACTTCTATGTCAAAATGAAACCGCAATCAAAACCTAACAATCCTTTTTCAAAATGTCATTTTTGCAACAAAGTGAAACAGCGTGTGAATTACTCAGCAACAACAGAGATCACATCTGCCTCTGACATCTGGTCACACGATGTCATGGCACAGGTACCTACACACAGTCGTCCGAATTGTGGCATTGACCAAAGACAAATAACTGTGTGCATGTGTGATAATCAGCTCAGCTACTTTATCTACATAGAGTAAAACATATAGGCCGGCCCAACAGGTCATGAAGACTGTAATGATGGAACTCCCAACCTGCAAGGAAAATACAACGATAGGTTCTGGTTATATTTTGGTGAGTTTAGACCTTTTATGGACTTTGATAGTAGGAGGTAAAAATTGAAAATACTGGGATTATCCTTTAATTTGCTCCTGAAGGACAGCAACACAGAGTGCTGTAGCTTTAGATTTGAATGTGCTCTTACAGCCTGTGTTTTGGTTGCATTTAAGGACGCTGTAACACTACATGTAAAGACAAGGGTCACTAGAACTCATTTATGAATGTTTTCAGTTATCAATATTTTTGGATTTAAGGGTGTGTGTTTACATGAGAGACACAGCAGTGACATTTGCTTGTATTTGCTCTTAATGTCAATTGTAAAACTTTGTAAAATGTCTTTATCATTTATTACTCAAACTCTTCAATTGTTTATGCTAAAATATCTCAAATGTATATGATCAAAGAGAAATTTCAATTCTTTCAACTGATTATTTCACAAAATAAATGGCATTTAGCATTTCTAAGCAGTACATAAACATTTAATAAATGGTTTGTAACATACTATTTTGTAGTTGTAAGCAGATATGACAGCAACAACTCCTCCTGTAAAACACAGTTGTAATAATATAAGATACGTCTTCATAGGAGAAGTTATAATTGTTGAAAAATACTTTACTACGAAACACTTAAAAATGTCTTTACAGCTGCGGACAAATACATTTTAGTGTTGTTAAATGTTATTATTAACTGTAACAGATTAATACCAATATCAATGGAAGATACTCAACTCTGTTGTGTGTGTGTGTGTGTGTGTGTGTTTTGCTGCGACAGGCCAGTGGGAGGTAGAGACAGAGAATAGGGTAGGTCAGAGGGAGACTCGTGGTTTTGATGCAGTGATAGTTTGACACTTCACCCAGCCTCACCTGCCGCTCACAAACTTCCCAGGTACCAGGAATCACTATATACACTATTTGGCTTCACATTTGCGAGCGACACCCTGCAGCTGCTACTACTCCAACACCACAGACACATGCAGTGCTCTTCAACTGGGGTACAACTAAAGCTATGAAAACAATAGACATATTCTTTATATGCAGCTCTAATAATCCATTGAGAGCTTTGAAGGCAGATATTTCCACAGCTGGGATTGCAGCAATGCTGAGGGTCTGCAGGGGGAAAGAGTGGTGATGATTGGGAACTCTGGAGGTGATACTGCTTTGGATATCAGTAGAGTTGCTGAGAAGGTACAAACTGCATTTCTGTACCTTTGTGTCTTTTTAAAATATGTTGCTTTATATAAATAAGTATAAAATTACATACGAATCTTAACCCTCTCCGTGCTGACCTGACCTGCAGGTGAACCTCATTACCAGGAGTGGAGCGTGGGTTGTCAGTCGCGCTGACAATCAATGTGCACACATAGATGGTGGGAGATGGTGCTTCGGCCTGTCAGAACCAGAATGGGAACAGAGACCAGACCTAGACTGGGCATCATAGTGACTCTCTAAGGTGCAGTGCTGCTGTGCTGCTTTCTCTACAAAAAACACTGCCCCTCCTTCTTTCCTCACATGCTGTAAATCTTAAATCTTCGTATTGTTCAACCAACATGGATGGACTATTTAAATCTTATCCAAATCCTACATGATTAGTAAACGTTCTCCTCTGGTGTGGGAATGTGCCGATCAAATTAAGCAGAACAGCTGAAGTGTGTTTTGATTTAGCTGGATCAGACAGGAAGTAGCTTACTGGCTTTATGTCTGTCACTCAGGAATCAAACATGAATTATCTGGAGAACACCACCATCTTGTGGCCTCCTTGTGTTACAGGTAGGACTACAGTATTGCTGACTGCAGTTTTGTACTTTTCCCACCTTGTGCAAGAATGGCACATTTTACAGAAAGCAGGAGTTTACCCGACTTTACTTTTCATTAAGTAAGCGACTAAGGGAATCAGAATGGCAGCTCTAAAGGAAGGTCCTTGCTCTTTGATTCTGAGAGATTCACGACAAAACTTTGACAAAGTTTGGTGTCTGCAGGACAAAGAAAAATACACCACTGAGCAACCAAAATAAGACCAGGAGTGCAGGGATTATTGCCATCTGTGATAGTACTGTAGAGTACATGTATGAGGTTAGACTTCACTTAAACTTAATTACATGAGCCATCAAACAATTCAGATCATTTCAGCTGTGATTAACCCATAAATCCATGTTAACTTCCTGCGGGTGCCAATGTGAATTCGGTTAAGTTCCACGAGATAGCTTTGCATCATGCAGCACGAGTCTGCGTGGTGGACATGATCGACGTGTTCGGACGACTTTGGAAGCCAACTTGTATGCCAGCAACAACCTGGGAAGAAAGCCCGCAGACTACACAACAGCTGCCTCATGTTTTTATGAACGTAAGCTCA
Source organism: Gadopsis marmoratus (assembly GCA_036023855.1). Taxonomy (NCBI): domain Eukaryota; kingdom Metazoa; phylum Chordata; class Actinopteri; order Centrarchiformes; family Percichthyidae; genus Gadopsis; species Gadopsis marmoratus. Next base: position 12,422 of record JAVQJF010071153.1, read on the forward strand.
TGCACTGCATCAGAGAGCTGTTAGCAAACATTTCTCACTTTTGCTTTTGAATCACGACACATTGGGACATCTCTTCCTCCCGACAGTCAATCCTCTGAGCCTGCAGCAGCTGTGTAGAATCACTGTGAGGATGATTCTTGGTGCCAGAGCCTCAGAGGTCATAGGTCAGCTGGACAGTACCTCCAGTACTGTGATCATCCCACGTCACTAAAGTGACACATGAATGGATTCCTAATCCTGCTTGAGAGACTGGTGTTTGATTTTAAATATGGTCTCTAAAAATCTCTCGCCTCTAAAAAAAGAAGCATCGCTGACAACATATCTGCTTATTATTTTAAATGCATTAGGTTGTTTCTTTCATATATATTCTCTCAGGATTGATGTCATCTTTGCTGCTTAAATGATGTCCATGTCTTGTATTGTAATATGACGTTGTGTATTATTATGTACCATTATTTATCCTAATGTGGAATAAATAGTTCTTCACAGGCCATGAAACAGCCTATTTGGACAAAAGACTACAAACCCCAGCATGGCTTCAAGGTCCAGGTACGTCACGTGACTCCTGCCGCACGCAAACAAACCAGGACGCGGCTGCTGTTTACAAACATCTCGCGTCTCTCTTTCTGCGCTGAACGCTGTCCGCCCTGCGTGGAGGAGGAGGAGGAGGAGAAGGGAGGATGGACGTGGCAAGTGATCGGCCATATTTCTTTGGAGACATCGGTGAGTATGAAAGACGACATGGCCGGTGAGACTGTCGCTTTTCGGATCTTGACCCAGTTTGACGCGACGGACTGCCAGCGGGCAAGCTAACATGCTAGCAAGCGGCAGCCGCGGCGTGTTTTTACCATAGACGTCCACCGATCAGCCAGAACCTTCTGACCACTGACAGGTGAAGAACATTGATTATCTGGTTACCATGGCACCTGTCGGGGGGGGGGTGTATAACAGGCAGCAAGTGAACATTTTGTCCTCCAAGTTGATGGAGTTGAAGCAGTAAAAATGGACACGGGGAAGGTTGTGAGCGACTTTGACTAGGAACCAACCTGTGATGGCTGGATGACAACACTGCAGCTCTTGTGGGGGTCTCCCGGTCTGCAGGGGTCAGTACCTACCAAATGTGGTCCATGGATGGAACCACTTTTGAAACCACTGCTGAAAAAGTGAATGCTGGTTCTGATAGAAACGTGTGAGAACACACAGAGCATCGCAGTTTGCTGCATATGGGCTGCGCAGCTTCAGACCGGTCAGGGTGCCCATGCTCACCCCCTGTCCACCGCTGAAAACACCTACAATGGGCACATGAACATCAGAACTGGAGCAATGGAAGAAGGTGTTCAGGTCTGATGAATCACGTTTCTTTTACATCATGGGGATGGCCGGGTGCGTGTGTTGCTTTCTTGGGGAAGACATGGTCACTGTGGGAAGAAGAGAAGCTGGTAGAGGCAGAGTGATGTTTTGGGCAATGTTCTACTAGGAATCCTTGGGTCCTGCCATTCATGTGGATGTTACAGTGTTCTGCTGTGACCTGTTCCCCTGCAGGCTGCTGGTCAGCGAGAACAGAGGTGCACAAAGCAGCGTCCCTTGGCCAGGCCTCCCAGCTGCAGGACCTCATCCAAAGCGGAGCTTCAGTCAATGTGGTGGCGGTGGACTCCATCACGCCGCTGCATGAGGCCAGCCTCCGTGGACAGGCCCAGTGTGTCCGGCTGCTGCTGGACGCTGGAGCCCAGGTGAGCCAGGGAGATGGACAGAAGCTTATCTGCCACGTCGGCTAGCTTTTCAACAATGCAACTTAATACGTGGACTATGTCCCACTTAATTCTTACATTTCATTCATTAAAAACCCTTTCAGCCATTATGTTCAGAACCATGATGCTCTGATTAGTTGCTGTGAAGGATTGTGTAAAAGGAAAAAAGGAAATGGAATAAACGAAAAGAGGAAAAGAAAGACGTAGAGTTATTAGACAAATCCAGTTAAGGAGGAGAGGAAATATGATTCTGTGGGAAGAAGTTGAAATACTTCGGCATATAATCCTATATCCCATGATGCATCTCAGGTGGATGCAAGGAACGTAGACGGGAGCACCCCGCTGTGTGATGCCTGTTTGTCTGGTAGTTTGGAGTGTGTGAGGCTCTTGCTGGAGCATGGTGCCAAGGCCAACCCTACGCTCACCTCCCGCACGGCCTCGCCCCTCCACGAGGCCTGCATGGGAGGTGAGTGCCTCAGCGCCACCTCACATTGCCTTTGAGTTTCTATAAACTCAGGTTACCCACCCGTTGAAGCCCGATCTTTATAAATAAACTTGTATGATACAATATTCTCTTGTCATTTTGCAGGAAACTTGGACTGCGTGAAGCTCCTGGTTAACATGGGTGCTTGTCTGGAGGCGTACGACCTTTACTACGGGACACCGCTGCACGTGGCTTGTGCTAACAAAAACACAGACTGTGTTAAAGTGCTGCTCAATGCAGGTGAGCGTCAGTGCACCTGGTACTGAGGAAGCAAATCTAAAATGTTAGGTATTCTTGGGTAATGGTTTCCTCGGTGCCACAGACCTCCATTGTTGCTCCAAAATCAAAAGCACATCAATGAGCCATGCTGTTCCTTCATCATTAACACACACACTGTAGTTTATTTTAATTCAGTCCTGCATACGCCGCCCTGCTGCCACAAACACTCACTGGAGAACCAAATGTGCATTAATCCGCCACTGAAAATAGACCCAAATATATGCACTATTTCCTCCTGTATCGGGAAACAGGCTAACATATTGTTGTTTTTGATCTTTTAATGAGATTTGTTTACAATAAAGCTGGTTTTTGTCATTGAGAGCTGACATTAATGTCATTTACCTTTTTAGGTGCTAAAGTGAATGCTGCCAGGCTACACGAGACTCCGCTGCACCACGCTGCTCAAAACATGGAAGTTGAGATGATAGAGACACTGGTGGAGTTCGGTGCCAACATCTATGCCAGAGATCAGCACGACAGGAGACCTGCCGATTACACCACCCCAGGCTGTCCCTCTGCAGCCTGCCTACAGTTTTATGAGAGTAAGCTTTTCACAAAAGTCACCCTGCAGGCGAAACACACACACTGCTATTTAGATTTCCGAGTTTGTAGTAGTTGCCTTTAATGCCTTTAAACGGTGTAGTGTCAACATAGCACCAGCAGATGGCAAGCAAGGATCACGTTTCACCTCCAGGAAGTCTCACACAGATGCCACCTGTTGTGTACCATGATGCTCATATATATACAGTTGGTCACATATAGGTTAGCCACTGTAACTGGATGCTTATGAGAAGGTGATGATTTACGCATCTTAATGCCGGTGACAGATTTTATATAGAAAGTGGAGCAAAGTGTGAAACAAGGAATGTTGAGCAGTTTTTAGACTTTAAATGCAACCAATAAGGGTAGAAAACATGTTTCCTAGATGCCATATTTATATTAAAATAACAATTATATTATCATATGGTACATTTAGTTACCAATCTCACTCAGAATGCTCATGGATCCAGTTTGCTGCCCGGTTGCGGCCAAGTTCTAGTTACTTGATGTTCCAAGCCATTTTCCAAATCCATGACTCGTTGGTGTACGATATATTCTAAACACTTATATCTAACTCTTTATTTTTTTTGTTTCTCTCTGTAGCCACTCCTATGACTCTGCAGCAGCTCAGCAGGTTGGCAGTGAGGAAGAAGCTGGGTACCAGAGCTCTGGAGCTCATAGGTCAACTGGACATACCAAAACTCATCATCAGCTACCTCTGCTATCAGTGAGTGTCGCCTGGAGGAGGAGTCCTCAATACATCAGTACTCAAAGAGAGGCTGAAGACTCAGAGCTGCCGCACAAGTCTGAGAAAAACACAGCGAAGGTGGTGCTTCATTAGAAATAATAGTAGTATATCCACAGTTTAGTGACAAGCACAGTGTTCTCACCTGTGTCCTTTCAAAATGGCACTTTCCACCTTAAAAACTTAAACTCCTTTATTGGAGATGTTTAGGTGCTGCATTTGCCCAAATTAAATTCATTCATTGTGTTTACACTCAAGCTAACAATTAGATTTGAACTAGGTTTAACAATTAGGAGAGTAAGCCATTACCAGAACTGGAATTCCTGTCAGTTTGTGGAACGTATGCACCTTCTGCCAGGATCAGACTACAGGACATCAGTTCAATAATGCAGCGGCTCCCTGAGTGTGTGCCTTGAGGACGGGCCAAGGGTGCTGCAACATGTGATCATTTCCATTTTTCATTCAGCATTTTTAACAACGTAAAAAACAAAACGGAAACATTTAGATTTAGCAATTAACATAATCACTAATTGAGTTTTAGAAAGACAGGAATATAAACAAACATAAAAGAGGGAGAAAAAGACAATATACGCCACTTAACACGGAGGACTAAGACATCAGAATCCATTTTTAAAATGCAGCCGCTAATGACATGACAACTCACGGGTGCTGCGTGTCCTAGTAACGCAGCACGCAGCTGTTAGAAATGGTGACTGTCACAGGAAGTGATGGAAAAATGTGTCAAAGTAAATAAAGCTCAACAAATGCTGACCGCCTCGACACGCTCTGTGACGACCAAACACGAGCTGTCATATCCGTAACAATAAATTGCAGCGATAACGGTCTTAAATAGCATTTAGTGGTTGCATTTTAAATAAATAGGAGCATGAGCTTCTAACATTAGAGACGGGTCATTTTAGATGGATGTTTATCTGAACTAGAGAACACGTGTCGGAGCTCAGGGAGCGGAAGAAGACAAATGGCATAGATTTTGGCAACAGAGGTGTCCGTAGCGTTTTGCTTTTTGTCAACTAAAGGTCGCTGGACTGAATCCTGGATTTGCCAGGAAAATGCATGCAAATCGGCAAATTGGCAGCCGGGTGCAGTAAATGCTGAGTTACGGTTAATATGGGAAACGAAACATTGCATGCGTGCTCAGTCAACATTCCCCGGATAACTAAAGTGGGTTTATTTTTTTTTTGTCAGAGTAACATCCAGAGAAGCACCAAGCAGCAGCAGCAGTAGTGTTGCTGTCACAGCAGCAGCAGAGTGACACACTCCAGATGCTGCTTCACTTCATCTCAGATTCCTGTGATTCACAGCAGCGCCTGGCGACAGCCTGTGTTTGATACAGACACTGAAGATCCAAGGAAGCAGTGATCCTGGATGCCTATTTATAGCTTCGTGTCTGTTGCTGCACTAATTATGCTTATAGAGAGAACTTAGTATTTTTAGAAGGAGGTCAGTAAAGTTGTTAATGAATACCATAAAGTGCTTTAGTTTGCTTCATTGGCTCTCTTCTACATTGGCATGACCTATTTTGGAAGTTTCGTAACTTGTGTTTATCCATGCAGGTTGAATCACCTGCCGCACCTCTTCACCCAAAGGAAGTGAAAGGTTCAAACTTTAAGGACAATATCGTGGAGAAACCACAGCACACCACTGTTTATCCAACTTTGTAGTTTTTATCCAAGTCTGATGACGGCAACTACAGAGCCTTCATTTAGTCTGTGTTTTTACATGTTTTTACCCTTTGATCTAGATAGATACTTTTTAGATAATTTAAAAAAGAATTTAACTTAATTACATTTTTCAAAGCATAAAATATGTTTATTTGATTCATTAATGTTTTTTGTCCTTTTCTTCTCACATGTGTTGCAGCATTCGGTGTTAATCAATGTGCAGAGTCTTAAAACTCGTTTGAGGGTACTTCTTCAGTATTTTAGGTTTTGTTTAAATGACATTATCATTAGAACCCAACCAAAGCTGGTACCGATTTTGATATTTGACAGAATGAAAACGCTGTCATACAGGTTGGTGCATTCATGGATGACAGGCAACAAACCAGGGCGGTTGTGGAAACTGTTTTTCAGAGTGACTTCCACTGATTAACATCAGTGGAAGTCATCGTCCCAACTAATCTTATGGTAATGCACAGTGTATGTATGTCATGTAGGAACACCGGTATAGGCATTTAGTCCTAGCTCTTATCAATTACAATCAGCAAAATAGTAGGTAGTATTTTGACCATTTTTTAAAATGCTACAAAAATGCAGTCCAGTTTATTATAATCTTAACTGTAAATAATGTTGAAGCACAGACTGCTCATCCCATGGAGCGTTCCCATTAAGACTTGACCAAATATGACCCTGGTACAGATGGGTTTCTATGTATGACTTAAAATAACCACAGCCAAACATCTTTGTTTCACAGCACTTTAAGTCCACTGAAGGGACTGGAAAGGGAGAGGAGATGAGGGCAGGCATGCAGGGAATGTTCAGAGACCTGGCTCCACAATAGGAATGTTGAACAAATGAATGGTTGGTTTGTTTTGGAACGTTCGTCCTGGTTGGTAAGAGTACCGTATAGCTCTGGCAGTTCTCTCTGTTCAAGTGTTGTCTTATTAAAGTGAATAAAGTCAGGTTTAATCTGCCCCAATGTTCAGAATGCAGTCATTTCTCTGAGGTGTTACAAAAAAACGACTCATCCCACAAAAATGCGTCATAAATATTTATCTTATTAAACTGTACAGAAGTGTTGCCCTGAATATGTTGATTTGTTGAATAAATTGTACTGTGGACGTGTTTGTTGCCCTCATGTTTTTGCATGAATCTGGCTTTCGTACAAAGGACATTCACACGTGTTTCCATGTCCTGAAGTTTTATTTTGAACCGTTTTGGTTATATCACATGAGCTGTTTCTGTATTTGCCTTTGTTTAGGCTCCCCCCACTGGTTTGAAGAGAATGGAGCTCAGCAGGAAAAAGGGGAAACCATTTGAATCAACATGTGAGGACAGTTGTCAGGAGTTTATGTTACCAGGAGGAGGGACTTTTATATAAACGTTAGCTAAAGATGTTTTGGCAAAACTTTAACTTTGATTTTTGCTCATTTAGTCAGAAAAGCCTATTATTGGAAACTAGTAGGAAGCCAAAGCAAGTATATTGTCACAAGTATTAAAGCACACATGATGTGTAAAGTGTGAGACATGAAGCAGCGCCTCTGTTGTTCACATGCCTTTCAGAATTATGGCATAAAACTTGAGTTGTTAGATCAAATTGGGTACATTTTCTAAAATGTTCTGTGAATTTCACTACAAAATAGTTTTCAGTTGGATTTAGCACACCATGTCCCAACAATAAGCTCAGTTGCACTTATTTACCACTTGGGTGTGCCATGGATAAACAAATCATTTGTCAACCAACTGGAATTAGTGAGCCGCCATCAACAGAATGTGTTTCCCAGTCAGCATGTGTTCAGGCCCAGAGGGCTCCTGTAATGGGCTCTCCAGCCTGTGGCTCATTAATCGGGTCCTGTTGGTTTAATTGCATTTGTCAGGACCCACAGCTCTCTCAGTCTCATGAGCACATTACAGAGTAAACAGAAGGGGGAGTCACGTCTTGGCAGTACAAGAGGAGAGGAGGAAAAGAGACGGGAGAGCAGTTTGGGGGAGTAGATTGAGTTGAGGCGCTACGCGAACAGGAACTGGGAGGCTTTTGTTTGAGAATCAGAGATAAACAGAGAGCTGGATGCTGTGATGGTCCAGTGCTACGCTCCCCCATCACACACTGCAGCCTGGAATGAGCTGCAGATGTTAGACTGATTCTACAGCTGGCTTACATAGAGACACGTGTAACCTCAGATACATGCCTCCAATTGCACAAATTCATACTCCTTTTCTGCACATTGAAATTCTATGTGTTACTGTAAAATGATTCCATCATCAAGATGGTAAATGGTAAATGGACTCTTTCTTATATAGCGCTTTTCAACCGAAACGGTTCCCAAAGCGCTGTAACAGTAATCTAAGTTTAGAACAGTAGTCTAATTACAGATGAGTTTGTTCTTTAAATGTAGTTACGGTCTGGGAAGAGTTTGTGCGTTTGAGAGTCCAGAGAAGAAGAAAATGAACCAGTTATGATTTGCTTCTATTAAAATCAATTTGGAATCCGCTTCAGAGGTCGTATATCACTTTATACTTTTTTTTATTACTCCTGATTGTCATAACACTTTTTTCAAGGGTAGCGTTTGATTTTGTACACTCAGACTGAACGGCGGCCTCTGCTGTGACCTGTAGGATTCCATTATTCCACTGCTTTGCTGCAGAAAGCCCTGTAGAAATGAATGGAGGAACACTTTGAAGAAAGACTAATCTCCATGAACGGAAGTATCTGACACAGCAGCTGTCGTGGTTCTATCAAATGTCCTAGCAGGACTGAAACCACGTGGAAAGACAGACAGAAAGATAGCCTGCTCAGTGAAGCGGCCTCTGGATTTTATAACAGCAGAAAGATTGACTAAAACTCCTCATTCAGTGTGTTAATCAAGCTGCACTTTGATTTCTGTTAAACGTGTGTTTTTGCCAGCTTTCTTTTTTTTTCATACTTACTTGCACAATTCCCATGTCGAGCCCATTTTTAGCATCGTAATTTCTGTGGACTGTGGACTATTCTCCTCTCGATCAAAGCATTTCTGATGTAACCCCATAGCCCTGTCATCAACACCACCCATCATGTTTCAGATGTATGTGTATATGAACCAAATCAATTTGCTATTTGTATTTTTTCCCCCTAGTAGTTGAACTACTCTAAAAGCATTATGCGAAATCACTGCATAAAAGTAATTCTGAAATCAATTGAATCACTGTTTACACTTCAACCATCTGGCACGGTCATGAATGTGTAACTCTGAACCTCCAACAGCACTTGAAGGCAGTGTTGTATTATCTGTCTGTGCTGGATGATGGAAGGTCATTCCGCCGCCTGAAAAACAAGCGTAAAGTACAGAATGTGCTGCAGGTAGTTCTCTGATGTCCAACTGCTCTTCTCTCTCTGACAGCTATTAATTAGACCTCTGTAAGTTCAGTGGCACTGTATGTTGCCACACCGCTCTCAATGCCAGTAAAATAAGTATGTTAGTAGTGGGAATGCCAAAGAGAAAGAGAAGAGTGTTCAGGTTGTAAATACCTTGGCCGAGGCACAACATCTTCATTCACTTACATAAGGCCTTGTTTATGGCTTGTGTCATCGTTTTTTCATTGGCTCGTTGCATGGCGAGACGACCGAAACATGGTTTCAGTAAGTGGCTCAATTAACGTTTTAAATCACTGCTCGTTATTTGTTGAACTCCACATTGCAGTGCTAAAAAACCATGCTTACCCTACCCCCCCGCCCCCCTATATTTTCTTTTTTCTCTCTCTACCCAAGCGGTCGAGGCAGATTTTGCCCACCAAGAGCCTGGTTCTGCCTGAGGTTTCTGCCTGTTAAAAGGCAGTTTTTCCTTGCCACTGTCGCATAGTGCTTGCTCATGGTGGAATTGTTGGGTC
>JAVQJF010071157.1:0-54372 GCA_036023855.1 Gadopsis marmoratus
CCGACGCTGCCAGAGAGAATAATAAGAAGAAGAAAGAGACAACGACCGAAAGGAACTGTTAACGTTGGTTATTTGTTTGGTTGTGTTTATTATAATTTATGAGAGACACTGGGGTGTCAATTTGTACGTTTACAAATCAGTTGAAAATATACTCGCTTTAAGTTAAAACCCCGCTCTGTGTGTTCCTTGACCCCACCTACACCGGAGTTGGGCCTTACGCCGACGTGCGACACCTCCTACGATGCCACACTTCAGAAAGACAAATTATGGGCCAGAAATGAACACCATCTTGCTAAAATACTGTGACGCCAGACACCAGCTACTTGGGTGCTTGGTCATGGTTAAGGAACGATCGTGGATTAAATAATGTAAAAGTCGCTGCATCCTGTGTTGTGCTTCGAGCAAGTGTTGACTTTCTCAGCGTTTAACCAAGGTCACAGCCTTTCTCTAACCTTAATTAGAAGCTTTGAGTTGCATAATAAAATGCACATAAAACATTCAAAATGCATTTTCTGGCCCAGGCTGTAGTAGATGCTATCTTGAAAAGATGAAGGGTTTCGATTGAATGATGTTGAGCCTTAAACTAAAAGAAACAATGAATCAGAGGGTGCTTCATTTATTTTATTTACATGTCATTTTCATGAATTGAACTAAATGATTTCCCTTATTTTTAACAAACTAAGTAGAAGTTTGTGTCTGCATCATTGTTGTGCTGTTTTGATGTGCTGCTCGAGTCAAAAACATATGACTCTTTGATTCACATTGTGATCCCTTGAGGATATGTGAGGTCAAACTTTATAAAAGCCTGATTATACCTTGCACCCACACATTGTAATGGGTTTTTGGATGCTGAACTCCAGCCTGGAAAGTAAAAGCCATATTCAGACTAAGTATGGGAGAGAATCAGAGTCATTTGATTTTCAGATAGGGCATCATTGTTGGATTTTGTATGTCTCTGTTAAATGATGTGGTGTGCTGGTAGTATATTCTGCAAGTCATATTCTACAGGTCTAATCTGTGCTTTTACCTTGCAGGTCTTTATTTCATGTCTTGGTTCTGATAGATTCTAAACATCTATTGTAGACTCAAATTATGATCCCCAATGTCACAGGGACAAAAAGCTTCTCCATCATTGGATTCCCAGGACTTTCACCGCAGTATTATGCACCTGTGTCAGCTCTGCTGTTATTCGTCTACCTAGCTATTGCAATAGGAAATATTTTCATTTTGTCATTCGTAACCTATGAGAGGTCCCTGCAAAAACCGACATATCTGGTCTTTTGCCACCTGGCAATGAATGACTTTACATTTGGCACTGTGACTCTCCCAAAGATCATATCAAAATATTGGTTTGATGATAGCATTATTTCATTTTATGGGTGCTTTACACAGATGTTCTTTGTTCATTACTTAGGATCAGTGACGTCTTTCATGTTGATGGTAATGGCTCTTGATCGATTTATTGCAATATGCACTCCAATGCATTATCCTGTCCTGATCACAAACAACACCATATCTGTGCTCTGTGGGTTTGCGTGGTTCATACCTTTGCCTTTGATGGTAGGTGTCATCCTCCATGCCCTCACTTTACCTTTCTGTAAATCAAATGTCATTTCTCAGTGCTACTGTGACCACATTTCTATAACAAGTCAGGCATGTGGACAGGATGTTAGAATAGTTGTAATCACCTCCCTGTGTGTGGCCATGTTCTGTCTTTTGCTTCCTCTTTCATTCATCTTGTTTTCTTATGTTTCCATTATTGTGGTTATTTTGAAAATGTCCAATCTTGCCGGACGAAAAAAATCCTTATCAACTTGTACCCCACAAATATTCATCACATGTCTTTTTTACCTACCGAGGTGTTTTGTTTATGTAGCTAATGCTGTTGGATTTAATTTCAGTTTAGATATTCGTATTTTATTGATTTTGTTGTACAGTCTCTTTCCTGCTGCTGTTAATCCAATCATATATTGTTTCAAGACTCAAGACATTAAGCAGACGTTGATGAAGAGGCTGAAGAGAACTAAAATTGGAATGAAAATACAGCTTTTGTAATGTAAAGCTGACAGATGCACACAATAACAGCAGGATTTCATTTGTGATATTAGAGACAAACCCCACCTTCACAATTTATGCTTCACGCTTGATCTCCAACTTGAATTATTGCTTTCCCCCAGCTTTCTCCAAATTTCAGTCTTGGCCCTTTTTTTCTTGTCTGCACCTTTAGTTCACAGGAAACATGGCAAACTACTATTTAATATGAGTGTAAGTGTCTAGCACTGAAAAGCGACACCTCTCAGGCAAGACTTCATAGACAAAAGATGTGATTTATAAATGCAAACTTTACCCATGTTGCAAAGTTGTTGGTACACTACCTTTTAAATTGATGTATGAAATTACTATAATCCATTTAATTTATCAATGAATTTCCAGGTGTTAACACATTAATAACATTTTAGCATGGCCTGCATTTCTAAAGGCCACAACTTTAGTAATTAATGTCCAGATAATTGTAGACCATGTTTGAAGTTATGTGTAAACTTAGTTGTTAACTTCAAACAACAACAATTTTAATCACTGTTTGTATGTTTGTCTTCATCTACAACCTCAATAAAATACGATTCTGCCATTATTATCCCTGTCATCTAATGTTGTAAATATATCCTCCCGTACCTGAAGGTAATAAAAGCACATAAACTAGTTTGTTCATTGCAAATAGTTTAAATATGTAGGCATGCAAAGAAATCAGTTATATTCCATAATACTCACAGCCTTTATTTTCTTTGTTTAGACATTCTACAGTAGTAAAACACAAGGTTGACCGTTTTCACTCATTTCATCTTTATGTGACTTGTATTCACCCAGTGTGATGATCACTGACTTAACCATCTGCAAGTTTAGAGTTTACACAATATGAAGTGAGTCTATATGCCACATATGCCAAAGTTACAAATTGCTGACAAAAAGATGAAACAACAACAATAGTTTGCAGTGCTGAGAATTTTACATGTGGGTGATTGGCTTGTTTGCCGTCTTAGCAGGAGTTTGATGAAGGGTTTTATTTGCTCAGTGGTAAACTGGAGTCCTGAGGCAACAGAAGCACTTTGGTTACTATAAGGGAAAGATTGTGGTTTTGGTTAAATATTAATAGTAAAAACATCCAGTCTCCTGATTCAGGTCACGTGTTGACATTTTGATATTTAACCAATATCTAACGTAAAATCAAACAAATGTTAAGAGTGCCTAAACATAACCATAAAAACATTTAACGTGCTTCAGTTGCTACAAGCAGCTATAGTAGAAAACTGTAGTTAGAACATTTTGTGACTTTGCAGTTATGTATATGAAAAACGCTTCCTCATTATGTTGATATAAAATGTAATTGGAGTGAAAGTATGGTTCTATTACTGTAGATGCATATTTTTCATGGTTGTAAGCCACTGATTGGAAACCGTATACTATGTTACTGAACATGTCACAGGTCATGGCTACACTCATCCTAAGTAGAACTGGTGGAACTCATTTGGGAACGTGACCGTTTGGGATCTAACTACTTACATAAAATATAGTATCAAACTAGATGATGAGCACGTATTAGTTGGCACTGCAGTGAGTTGTTGCAGTACTCGTAGAAGCAGATATACTGCAGGTTTTACAAGGTAAGATTTAGTGTGACATTTAAATTAAACATGGTTCTTTGACATAGGTTTTATACATCCTCTGGGTGCTCTGAAGGTGTAAAAATAACTTTAATAGGTAAATATTCAGAGAAAACCAAGAAAAAGTGGCCAAGTAAACAAGAAAAGATCAAGAGTTTTGGTCTAAGTGAAAATATATTTAACTGCTTGTTCAGAACCTGCAAATTGCAAATTAAAATGTAGGATTTTCATTTTAGGAAATTACATTATTAATGAGTATATAAGATATATGAAAATTATTTTTATAAAGTCACAGATTACATAAATAATAAATATTTTTCCACCTGAACAATTAGCTACAACTGTATAATAAACCATCAAATAGTTTCCTCAATGTCACTTTGCATATCACAGCTATGGCTGGGTTCAGTGGGCAAACATGCAATATCCTCAAATACTGGAGCATAGCTGCTAAAAGGAAGGTGCATATTTAAAATTATTTCCCATTTCTCAAACAGACTGGAGGGAACAGGCTCAGCTTTCTTCTGACTGGCAGCAGAGTGACAGGGGTGTTTTAAGAATGAGCTGACAGGCAAGAGGCCTTGTTGTCTGGAGCTGCTCCCTGACGGGGATGACAGGTCATATATATATTTCCTGGCGCTGATGATAGAGAACCGTCTGCACTCAGACTGCGAGCCGGTGAACGTGCTGTCTGTTTCACTGTCAGATGACACATCGCCCATTGCGGTGGACTTGGCGGGTCCGGACCTCAGGGATGCTCGATATGACACTGTTTGCTCCAGAGGAATGTTAAGTTTACTAATTTCTTCAAAAGTGAGACACTGCACAGGTTCCAGGAACTCTGGTTGTAGGAATTTCTTCTTGTAGCAAGGTGGCTGCTGGGACTGCTCTGCAATCTTGGTCAAGATCTGCTTGTTTAAGGAAGCCACATTTTGAGGATTGGTTGGACTTTTTGCCCTCTCTTCACCGGAGTGGCCTTTCTTAAATCCTGAAAACAGCGTCCTCACATCTCCCCACCGTGTAAGATCAGCTTTCCCACACTTTGCACTGTACAAATGCTTGTGCCAGCTGAGCCTCAGTGAGGAAATGTCTGAATCAAATGTACTAGAGATGCTGCCAATTTCATAATACTCCAGCTCAGTGTTTGGCACCGGCTGAACACTTGCCAGACTGGCATCGCAGTAAAACTCAACACCTAACCTTTGCTGAGCAGCACTCACTGGGTCATGTTGTTTCTCTTTTTGTGCGGATGCAGCGTCTGTGAGTGCACTGCTGCCATCAAAGCAAAACGCTACGTTGTATGTCCCTTGCTCTGTTTTCTGTGGCGAGCTAGCACTCTGAAACATTGCTTTCTGCCGCCTCACTCTGTAAAGGGCAACAAACATACCTATAATAACCAGGGCAGAGATAAGAGGAAGAATCACAGCAATGAGCCACAGGGGCACGCTGCCCTGCGCCTCGTGGCATCGATCACGACTCTCTGTTTTAGAAATGCAGAAATCACAGGCGTGTTCTGAGGCATTATGCAAACAAACGCAGGACCTGTTCAGCACAGTAGGTCCGCACCTCCACCGGTTTTGACAGTTTGCAGAGAGACAACCCCTCCTGGCTGTGTCCTCCTCGGAGCAGGGGGAGGGGAGGCAGACACCCGGGGAGCTGCAGTTCGACTGGACCAGAGTCGAGCTCGGCCAGACATCCACCATCACACTGTGTCCACTGACAGGCAGAGTGTAACCGGTCACATTAAAATACTGCACACATCCAGTGAACCCTGCAATAAAAAGAATGGATTATTATTTAAGCAGCGGGGAAAACTTTGACGTTTGTTCCTCATTTAAATAATTTTTCCACAAGTTTATCATAGATGTAAAGGGAAAGGACTGAATATAGCACAAACTCAAATGTCCTATTCCTACACCAGAAAAAGAGACAACTTCATGAAACCTCCTGTATGAAGTGAAACAAAGCAATATGTTGCCATGTAAGATGCTCATCTGCTGAGGATCAGGAAGGTGAGAGATTACAGCAGATATATTACAGATATATACAGCGGAGATATTATCATCAAGACTAATTATCTAAAATCTTAAAATAAATGGTCCAAAGTGAAAAAATCTACACATTTTATGGTATTTTTTATATCACTTCAAGATTCAAGCTATAAAGACTTGTCAGTAACGATTACTGCACATTTACCTAACTGTTGGAGCTCCGAATCCCCTGTCAGAGCTGCACCAAAAACAATCTTTTCCACACTAACGGGAGTGAGATCCATACTTTGGTCACTGATGTTCAAGACTGGTTTACCATCCAGAAGCACAACAGTGTTCTGTCCATTGGTGAACAAGGAGAGGACATGCCAGACCCCGTCAGCCACGGGAGAGTCCACAGGGAACTCTGAGAGGCGCCCTGACAGTGCGTCTTTGGAAACGTACACAGGCCTTCTGTCTTTGATCTACAGACAGAAAGAACAAACCCTTTTACACCTCAAATGTGAATACAAGATGAGCAATCTGTGGATAAAAGCATTTCAGACCTACCTTTAGCATAGTGTATCCTGTCTGTCCAACAACAAACATTAACACTCCATTTTCTTGGGTCTTGAACTTGATGTTAATCACGCCTGGCTCTTTGGTGTTTCCCTCTTCTCCATTGTTCAGCAAGTCTTTGAGCAGGTAGTCTCTTTTGAATCGCTCCTTGATGACATACTCAATGTAGTCATTCCCATTAAATCGCAACACAAGCTCCTCTGACAGCACTATTCAAAAAGAGCATTAAAGTTAAGACAAAAATCTAATAGAAATCAGTCCTGCACATTAAAAGGTATCTTTACCTTTGGCACAGTTGCTTCCAGTCAAAGGGCTTTTGCACTCACAAAGATAGTGAGACCAAAGGTCGTAGCACATGCCGCCGTTCTTACATGGGTTGCTGTGACATGGTGATGGTGTTGCTCGAGGACACCTTTATAAAACAAATATCAGTTACAAACACAAACTGCTCAAATGTGAACATGTGCAAAAGTAACCAAGAGAGGCATTTTCTGTGCTATGTAAAAGATAGTCTTTAAAAGAATGTATTATTATTGGATGGGGACAGAGAGATGACAAATGAGTAGGCTGAGAGGGGGGGTGGTGTACAGCTAAGGTCCCCAGCTTGACTCAAAACAGGGACAATGTGACCACAAGGACAGCATCCCAATCACCACCAAGACATCCTCATAACATAGTATAAATCATAGAACCTCACAGTGGACTTTTATATTGGGAAAGTGAATCGTGTATATTGTGAAAGACTAAAATATTTACCTGTCAAAGACATTATATGCTGCAAGGGCCATTGAAGGTTTCAGCCGGATGCCATTCACATGGATGTTGTGAATACATCCAACAAAGTCATGGGTTTTTATCTGAGCAGGATGCCGTGAAATAGATTCAAAGGTCCTCAGTCCTCCTAATGTCATATTACTGCCTACATCTAGTGTCCTGATTGTAGATAAAGACAGAGAGATGTCATTAATAAAGTTTAAACATAAGGCTAAAAAGAAGACATGAATTATGGGAGAGTAGGAATTATTATTTCACTGTTACCTCTCCAGGCTTCTGCCATCACTCATTGAAAAGCAGAATCCATTGTTCTCAACATCTGTGCAGTTGTCCACATGCAAAGAACCCATCTGTTAAATGCAAATAGTGCTAGGGTTAGTCTTTTGACATTCACTTCTCTCATTCCCAACTTAAAATTCCATCTTATTAACCTTGTGTGTGTTGACATATTTAAAACGCACATTGCCAATTCTCCTGGCAGCAACACTGTGAAAATATCCATCTGCCACTTGTTTACTTGTCTGTAACCTCACAGGTCCTGAGCCCAGGTCATAAGATAGATGTATGGCCCCATCTAGTATCTCCAGTGCGAAGAAATCTCTGCTGGATGATCCTCCGGAGTTGTACAGGAGCAGAGAGTTCCTCTGCACTGTTGCAAACTCTAGAGAGATTAAATTAGTCCTGCGATCCAACGGGGGAAACTCCATGAAGGACAGCTCCTCAAAGCCATAACTATGCTCCTCGCAGCGGACTCCACTAACTCCTAAAAAATTAATAAATCATAGTGTTGCTACATTTTAATAAATAATTTGTCTTAAATTGAAGCTTGGAAAATATTTTGTGAATTACGCTTATTCACTTTCTTGCGGAAAGAAAGATTTAATTCAATTCAGTTCAGTGTTATTTCTATAGCGCCATATCAAAACAAAGTTATCTCAGGGCACTTTTTCATCCCACCATGACAAGCACTAGGCGACAGTGGAAATGAAAAACTCCCTTTAAACAGGCAGAAACCTCGAGCAGGACCAGCTTTGGGTGGGCAGTCATCTGCCTCGACCAGTTGAGAGAGAGGAGATTGATACCACTCTCATATCAATTTAATATAAGGCTTCACAGTAAGGGCTATGAGAGAGGAGAACTAGTTTGTTTAAATGTGGGGAAAATAGCATACAATTTCAGACAATCCCTCTTGGATAGTGTTGCACTCATTCTGAACATATGAAAAGTGGCAGAAATAGATATATAATAGAAAATGGCTCCTTTCGCTCCTGCACACAGCTGGCCAATCATTGCGTGAAATGGGTGGGAATGTCGGATTGTTGGTTTAGGAAAGTTACAGAAATTGTGGGAGGCAGTCTCCCCCCAATTGTCGGGAATGTCAGAAAGGTGTGGGAAAAGGGGGCTTCCAAAGCGATTTGACCATTGGGCCAGCACTTCTGATGGATGCTGGTGCCTACTGTCTCTGCTGGTTGCCTAGCAAAGGCTCCTGGCCACAAAATAGTCAGGCTAGCTGTTTCCCACTGTTTCCAGTCTTTATGTTTAACGGACAGATGAGAGTGGTATCGATCTTCTCATTTAATGCTCCCCGAGGAAGCAAATAAACACATTTCCAAAAATGTTGAACTTTGAATTTAAAGATCTTTCTTACCAAAGGGGCAATGACAAGAGAATCCTGTCTGCGAATTGATGCAGCTGCCCTGAACACAGGGGCTCGATCTACAGTGGTCTATGGACTGCTCACATATTTCTCCTGGAAAAGGCAAGTAAAGGCCACACTTTATAGAGATTCTGAAATCAATTATTCAGAATAATGTGTTTTTATAAGTACTACCTTCAAAACCTGGCACACAGTGACAGTGATATCTGTCATGACTGGGAATACAAGTTCCTCCGTTTTGGCACTTCACCTTCAGGCATTTATCTATATCTGTGGAGCAGACAGAGCCAGAGAAGCCACTCTGACAGTGACAGTAGAAACTTCCTGGATTATTCACACATATGCCTTTATTCTCACAGGGATTAACCTCACATTCATCAATGTCGTCTTCGCAGAGTGTCCCGGTGAAGCCGGCTGGACAGGTGCAATTAAAAATCTCTTTTTGCGGTGACACAAAGATGACCGCCATGCTTTCCAGAGCAGCAGCATACTGGCTGATGTAAATGTTTTTGTTGCACGTTGCCCCATTTTGACATGGGCTGGTGAGACATGGATCGCTGGTGATGTGAGAAATCGTCACATTGCTCTGAGCCTCCAGTAATTTCTTATGGCCTGTAGAGATACCGCTGGTTACCTCTCTACTAAGATATTGACCGTTGTAATTTTTTGCAGCAGCCAACAGAAGGATTTCACTGCCAATTTGTTTCATTCCAAATACATGGGTCTTAGAGGCCTGTAGGTTAAACAGACTGTCCAGAGCTTTCACAAATCGCAAATACTTAGTAGACAAAAACTCCTCCATTGAGGATGATGACACATAGAATAATATGCAGCTGTCTATAGAAGCATTTGTGAAACCTTTGTAGTTTACATAGATGCTGTTGTTGACTGGGAAGTGAAGTTGGTCTGTAGCTTCGATAGTGACGTTAAATGTAGCCTCGCCTTGAAAAGGAGACGACCACAGCTCACATGTGCCATTAGGTACTGTAAACATATTAAGCGGACCACTTTTGATGGCACAGCTGAATGTATCAGACTCATCCTGATCCTCAGGATGGACATTTCCAACCATGCCTCCTTGGAAGGAACTGCCAAAATATTTCACCTCGATGAAGATATTTCTAGGCAAAGAAGGGCTATCGTTTTCATCCACTATATTGATGTGGATCATTGTTGTTGATGACAGCAGAGGGAACCCTGCATCCCTAACAGCCACCAGGACTCGAAATGCAGAGATTTGTTCCCGATCAATAGTTCGTGTGGTGAATAAAACTCCATCAGTAGTCAGTGAAAATGCACTACCTGTTGGATGATTTACCAACCAGTAAGTAAAAGGTCCCTGGTTTGGTGGCAAATCTGAATCAGAAGCATTTAATCTGGCAACAATGGTGCCTTGAGGCTGATTTTCCTTCACTTGAACCTCAGTGAATGTGAGTTTGGGAGCGTTGTCATTAACGTCATCAATAGTCACAATGACATTAGAAGTGCCAGTGGCTGGTGGAGAGCCATTATCAGTGGCTGTAACAGTCAGATTATAAACTGGGAACCGTTCTCTATCAAGTGGAGAGTTTACTGAAATAACACCGCTGGATGGATCGACGACAAAAGAGAGGTTTGTGTTTCCATTTTCAATACTGAAGAAAAAACGGTTCCACTCCAAGATGGAGTCCTCATCCAGAGCACTCACGGTTATCACAGATGTCCCAACCGGGCTGTCTTCTGCCACATTTGCCCAAGAAATTGCAGCGATGAACGTGGGTGCATCATTCGTATCGATCACACTGATGTGGACCAAAGTCTCGTCTACGTCCACACCAGTTATAACACCAGAGTTCTTCGCCAGAACCTTTAAAACTATGTGACTGTTGCCTTGTTTCCTCAAACTGCCAGTTGTGTATATTTCTCCAGAACGTTTGTTAATTTCAAAGCCCATATATTTGTTCTGACCAAACATCAGGTAAAACACCTGACCTTCAGGGCCTTGATCATCATCTGTAGCTGTTACTTTTCCAATCCTAGTTCCAACAGGGGCATTTTTAAAGACCGAAAAGTAAAAGTCTGTTCTCTTGAATGTCGGTGTGTACTCATTGACATCTGAGATTTGGATGATAACATGGGCTAAACTAAATAAAGTATGACCACCAGTGTTTGAAGCTTTGATTGTTAAATCAAAGATGTGTTCTCGCTCATAATCAAAGATGTCCAAAGTGGTCACTGAGCCATTTCTTAAATCAATTGCAAATTTATCCACATGGCCAGCAATAACAGAGTAGGATATTTGCGCATTTGCACCTGAATCAGCATCAGTAGCCTTCACATCTAGGACGTTTGTTCCACTTCCTGAGTTTTCAGGCACTGAAGTGATATACTCTGAGGATGAAAAGAATGGAGGATTGTCATTCACATCCATAACTACCACTGTAACATTTAACATGACAGTTTTAGAGACCCAGCCACCATCCATGGCTTTGATTTGGAGATGATAAATAACTTCTTTTTCAAAGTCAAGTTCTCTGGTCAGTGTTAGCAGCCCAGAAACTTCTCCTACAGAGAACGGTAAATATTGGTTTTCTTGGGTAATGCAGTACAAGATGGCACCATTGGGACCATAATCCCTATCTTGTGCTTGAATTTTGCCAATTACTGACCCTACAGACAAGTCCTCAGGAACAGAGAAAGTGACATCTGTCTCTCTAAAGGTTGGAGAAAATCGATTCCTCTCAGTAATTTCAAAAGTGATCTCAGCCTGTGATGATAAAGAGGGGTAGCCCTGATCTTTTGCCATAACCAATAAAGTGAAAAAGAAATTTACGCTCGCCATCAAACTTCGATTTAACATTATTTTTCCATTGTCAGCTTGGATCCAGAAGAAATCAGACGCATTACCTCCATTTAAAACATATTCAATACCAACACTGATGTTACTGACATCCTGATCTATTGCCATCAACTGGGCCACCTCAGTACCAACAGCCATGTGATATGGGATGGCAATCAGAGGCTGCAAAGGTAAAAACATTGGTGGGTAGTAGTTATATGGTTCTAATCTCACTGTGACAGTGGCGTTACTGTACAGAGGAACACTGCCACAATCAAATGCAATGATTGTAAATTGGTAGGTTTCAAAAGTAGAATTATGTAACGTCAGTGGCTGCTTCGTGTTTATTTCACCAGATGAAGCATTCACCCAAAACTCCTCATTTGGAGGTTCAATAACATACAAAATCTCAGAGTTCTGTCCCATGTCTACGTCTGTAGCAAGAACCTGCATAACAAACACCTCTTCTTCTTTTGTTTCAGGGAGGACAGCGGTATAAGCATGGTGAGAAAATACTGGTCTATTATCATTGACATCTGCAATAACTATAGTGACGTCGGTACTAATGCTCCATGCTGAATCATTTGCATTTACTTTCAAGATATAATGATCCTGCATCTCCCTGTCCAGACGTCTTATAACAGTGATATAGCCAGTGGTGAAGTCAATATTAAATGGCATTTGATTAGTTTGGTCAATTATGCAATAATTAATTACTGCATTGGCACCTGTATCATCATCAGTCGAGGTGACTTGTAAAATTGAGTGTCCAACAGGGGAATCCTCAGGCACCTCTGTGAGAAAAATCTCAGAAAAACGAGGAGCATTGTCATTTCTGTCTAAAACAACAACAATAACAGTTGCTCTGTCTTTATGAGGAGAGTTGTTTAGCTCTGCAGCTTCAACTGTTAAATTGAATTCAGGGATATCTTCTCTGTCTAAATTTGCAGTGGTGCTCAATAAACCACTTTCAGGGTCAATTGTGAAAAGATTATCAGTGTTTCCCTCTATTATGTTGTACTGCACTGTGCCATGACTGCCCGAATCAGCGTCAATGGCAAGAACATCACAAACCAAGGATGGTGGGGAGTTCTCGAAAACCTCACATCTGTACTCAATTTGGGTGAACTGAGGCACGTTATCATTTACATCACTGATGTTTATGTGAATTTCTGCAAATGATGAGAAAGGAGGCGAGCCAGAGTCTCTGGCTTCTATCAGTAAAGTGAACTCCTTTTTGTTCTCATAATCCAGAGGGTTCTCCACTGTCAGTGCTCCACTTAATGGCTCCACATGAAACATGTCTTCAACGTTTCCAGACACTAGATAAAAAGAGACGGGATCAGCTCTGCTGCTCACTGCAGAGGCAACTGCCACTAATGTTCCCACTGGCTCGTCCTCAGAGAGGGAATAACTCAGAACGTCCACATTCATCTCTGGAAACTCAGAGGCGTTCTGAAACCTGATACTGATGGTAGTGATGTCAAATTTAGGATTGTCTCCAGCATCTTCCACATGAACATTGACAATCATATCTTCCTGTCTCCAGAGAGCACTTGAAGTGAATACAGTGCCGCTATATGGACTGATGAAAAACAGATCTGAACTTTGTCCATATAATGAATAATGTAGTTCTGCATTCATCTCAGTATCTCCATCTGTTGCTCGTACTGCACAAACAACTGAGCCTGTAGCAAAAAGACACAAACATAAGCAAAATAAAACTCTCAATCCTATCAAGTCCATGTTATCCAGGATGTAATGTATGACTGTCAAGTGGAAGTAAAAACTCTCACCTGGAGCCATCTCAGTAGGCACATAGGCCACATAGGGGCTGTTCATAAATTGGGGCCAGTGGTCGTTAGAATCTCCAATGAGCACAGTAACGAGCACTGAGCTTGACAGAGGCTGAGTAGGATGCTTATCACTGCCAATCACCATCAACCTGTACATAGCTACTGTCTCCCTGTCGAGGACATCAGTTGTAAACAGCTCTCCAGATGTTTCTTCAATGGCGAAAGGCACATTGAGATTCTCCATGGAATACCTAAAGGAGAGTCAAAAGATGCAATAGCCGGCGATAAAGTATAAATCAGCATAATGTATGTAGAATCCAAGAGTGATTTCCAGATGCTCTTATGCAGCATATTCAGCAAATACACGAGAAAGGCTGCTGTGTAAGAAATGTTGACTAATGTTACAAAACATGAAGATTCTGCAGGCAAAGAGTCGTAACTTTAGCAATTATTTCTTAAGTATAAATTATGGACAGTAGTTCTCAAAATTGCTCTAAAACCCTGAGTGACTTTCTGATGTGACGTTTTACCTTATTTCCCCACTGACACCTTCATCAACGTCAGATGCCGTTATCATGGCAAACACCGTGCCTGTAGGACTGTCCTCAATCACTATGGTGTTGTAGACCTCCTCAGTAAACTCTGGACGGTTGTCATTGGTATCATCCACTATGACATGTACGGTTAGAGTGCCTGTTAGAGGTGGAACTCCTTCAAATGACAAAGTAAATAATGAATTAGCAAACTGTTTGTAGTGACAGTGATGGTAAAAAGTTTACAAAAGATTACAATATGTTACACAAAGTGTATTGCATTTTAGCTTTTGCCTGAATCACCTGAATCAACAGCAGCGATGGTAACGAAGTACAACGATTCCCTCTCTCTGTCCAGGCTGTGTAAAATTTGAAACATGCCACTGGGAGTGATGGAGAACAAACCATCACTATTTCCTTTCTGTATAAAATAGGTAAGCTGGCTGTTGATGCCTAAATCTTCATCCAAAGCTGAGACCTGGTTAAAAAAAGACATAAACAATCTATGAATAAACATCGAAACATTCTGTAATCAGTGTTGAACTCTTTGGTTAACAAGAACCAGTAGCACCTGTGTTAGCTGATAGGGGTCCTCCTCATTCTCCATTATATGTATGGTGAGTGTTTCTGGAGTAAAGAGCGGTGCAAAGTCATTGACATCCGACACTGTGACACCGATGGCAGCAGTAGAAGATCTGGGTATATTCCCCTGATCTACAGCTGTTACGATTAAGGTGTAGTTTGAATCCCTCTCTCTGTCCAGTTTATCCATGACTGTGACAACGCCTCGAACTGAGTCCACCACAAACGGACTCGCCTGGGTCAACGTGTATCGCACGTGTCCATTTGTCCCGATGTCTCGATCAAGAGCCTGAACCCGAAACAGGCTCGTTCCGCTGGGGGTATCCTCTCTGACTGTCAGGCTGTAGGTGCTTTGTGAGAACTCGGGGTCATGGTCATTAGCATCCTCAACATACACTGTGAGGTTCATAATAGTTGCCATCCTGGGTGAGCCTTTATCAGTGGCTGTCACAGTAATAGTCAGGGTATCTACCTGTTCTCTGTCTAATGCCTCCACCAGGTATATTTTTCCACTTCTGTTATCGATGCTAAACACTCCATCAGAAGTGTTATTTAAATAATATAAAACTTCCCCGTTGGAGTCAGTGTCTTCATCCTCGGCATGTACAGTCATTATAACAGAATGAAGTGCAGTGTCCTCTGGTATACTGACTGTTTTGGCTGACACAAACAATGGAGCGTTGTCATTGACATCATCAACCACCACAATAACACGCGCTGTGCTGGTGAACTGTGAAGACACAGCCTGGACACAGTCATTGGCTGTCACAGTCAGATTGTAGAGGGATTGTCTCTCTCTGTCTAACTCTGTGTTCAGGCATAAAGTACCAGCTAGGTTTATGAAGAACACTCCCTCTTCCTCTCCACCGACCACTCTCAGTTCCAAGTCTCCATTGTCACCTGGCAGAGAGGATAAGATGATACATGGCGTTATCACAAATGACGGAATGTCCTTGATGGACTACTTGAAAATCACTTTGCACATGATGAGCTGATACCTGCTTGCTGCTAAGTGCATGTGCTAATGATATACTTTAATCAAGTATTCATAAGTGACAAATAAAATAGGCCAGGGATAGGAATTCACTGGCAAATTTGAAACTAAAATAAACTCCAACTAAACTTTTTTTTTTCAGAGATTTTCAGGCAGCATTTTGAGCAAGACAAAATGAAAGAAATATTCACAACGAGCAGATGTGGCATGTGGCATGTGTAGTCAAGAAATGTGTCAATAGTAATTATGCCTTTTCACTCTCATAAGATGGAAGCTTTAATTTTCACTGTCATCTGTGCTTTTTCCACGCTGCTCGGCATTTACAGGTCAATCCAAGTAATGGGGTAACATTTTGCATTGCTATCATTTTTATTGCTATGATAAACTGAAATCTGTGGATGAGGTTGATGCTAAGTACAGAAAGTGTATAGCTGTTGATACATGGCTATAGCATCTCATTAGCTTTGGCTGAACTGTGCGATGCAGTGAGGATTGTCGATTTGGCCCCTATTAGTTGGATAGCCCTATTAATCACCAGCTAGAGCAGCATATCTGACATGAAAATGAGGATACAGGACAGTGAAAATAAATTAAATTAATTTCATCAACAACGATTGATAGGTAAAGGCTGTATCAGACAGCCTTTGGCACCCAGAGACCTGTAACAGATATAAAGCCAGTTCCTCAGTCATGGCCACTGGAGGGAGTAATTGCCTTTAAATACAGCAGGAGCCATTAAAATGTGACATCTTATGAATGTTGGATGAATTTCAATTGTACTTTTGCACTTACCATCATCTTTATCCGACACATTCAATGACAGGAAGCAAGTGCCAACCCGTGCGTCTTCCAGCAATGACACAGAAAAGGTATTCTGACTGAAAACAGGGGGGTTGTCGTTCACATCCAACACATTGAAGTACACCCTGACACTGGATACCAGTGAATCCCCCTGCTGCACCACCACAGTGAGTATGTAGAACCTTTGAGCTTCGAAATCAAGGCTGCGGGATAATAGGAACTCCCCTGAGAGGGGGCTGAGGAGGAACAGGTTCTCTCCGTCATCCTCCTGCACCGAGAATGTGATAGGCGTGAGACTCTCAAACGCCAATTCCACCTTTCCCACAACTGTTCCTGTCAACACATGGATAATGCATAATCACTGGGTGACCTAGTGGCTGTGCAAATGATTTGCAGCATTATTGTCAAAAACAGAAGGACCTTAACTATCCTAAATATTAGAAGTGATGATAGTATGCATCTAAAATCACGAGTTCAATAATAATATTTCAAGAACTATCACATAATACTATAATTGTTGTCAGCAAACATTATGCATTTGAGCCTAATTTACATGGGGAAAGGCCTCACTGCACAGATGCACCAACCTGGAACTGTGTCCTCTTTCACTTCAAACGAATAAACAGTTTTGGAGAAAACCATCTGCGTTTGCCATCTGCTCTGAGAGCTTAAGCTCACTGTGCCATGCCTGGGCACAGGATCAATAGATGCATAATACCAGGAGGAAAGCATATGTTGCCCTAAGACAATATCTGCAAACTGCCTCTCACTGCTCACATTCACTGTATTTCCAGGTGAAGTGTTAAACACCTGAGGAAGAGAAAAAAAGAAAGAAATGACTCTCAGTTTCTTGTTAAAGTGAAATATTCATAAACAAGGAACTTTTGAAGCATTTAAATGATTTGTCTTTATTGCCCTAAAGGAAGATTTGTTTTCACAGACTGTAAATATTCCACAGATTTAAATGCACTTTAAACTTGTAAATCTAATAAATTACCGCTATTACAGTTTAAACAGTGATTGAGATGTTGAAAACCTGCTCTCACTGCTGCAACATATGAGCCAGGACGCCAACTTACCAGGAAATTAAACAATACAATTGTATATTTTCGCCATTGTCCAGCAGAGTCCATTATAAAGTTTGCCTCATAAGTGCCTCTTAGTTGTTCGTGATTGCAAAATCAAGCAAGAGAATAAGATCCAAAGCAAAACCAAACAGACATTAAAAAGCAAAGTCCTGGAAACTGCACAGCATTACATCCACACAAGACCAACAAACGGAAAACTATAAAAGCTGTATCCATAGTGATTACTCAATCTTCTCAGCCGGTAATCCTGACTGACACGCCCCCTTTACATCAGAGACTGCAACGTGCTCATTCAATGGGTGAAAGGAGAGAAAAGAAGGGGAAAAAACTGCCGCTCTGAATCACACGTTTCAAAAGAGAGCTGACATGACACTGTAGCACAGAATGTTAGAAAGGAATTCAGATGAACAGATTTTTAGTGTACGAACATGGCTAAAATCTAAGTTTCTTGGAGCAATTTTAAGAAATGAATTAGTGTATATGTCTTAACATTGCCAAAATATTCTAGTAGGTTTCTCTTTCATATCCAAAATGAAATAACTACCTCTTACATGATGACATTAATTAATGGAACATTAATGTAACTGGTACACACAGGACCACCATCATTACTGCTTCTTCCCTAATAAAACAACTGTTGTATTCCTAATGTTAACGACATGCAGGAGCACTGAGGATGAAAGCCTGTTTTTGTGCTGTACCCACTGAAAGGCGACCACTCTGGCTTCATTCATATTTGCAAACACTTTTGAGAGGTGGACAGCTCTTTATAAGGCAAAGGGCAATGCTGCTGAGAAAAGTCTGATAAATGGACATGTGAACCCCCTTTAAGTGACTGTGAGGCCACCGTGACTGTGTGAGACTGTCTCTAATTACACGCAGGGGGAACTCTATCCCACCAAAGGATGACAAAAGGTCCCTACCTTCGACTCACTGGGAAAGTGCACACACAAAACACAAAAAGTTATTTTCTCGGGGCACTTTGGTGAGAGTAAAATAGACACACAACACTTAACGTTATGTTTTGGAGGTGGCCAGAATAACTCAACCAACAGTTTACCTATAGTCACAAAAAGCACTACTAGTTCTTATATATGACTTGTCTTGTTGGTAAAGGGTGTCTGTGGCATGAATTGAATTATACCCCTTTAGTAGTATAACATGGTGACATTTAGGGACAAACAAGAAATGCATTGTCTATGTTCGGTGCAAACTTAAAATAGGGACATTGTCTGATGAAAAATAACTAGAGCGAACAGCCTCAAGTGAACCAGAATCAAAAGTCAAAGATCTCTGTGTGCACAGTTGTGTTCAGGTACATCACGATCAGCTACAGGTTTACTTGTCTACCTGAAGACAAAAGATGTATCATGTTTTATTGCTCATTATATGATGATTTAAGTAAAATGTCCATTTCTGATTTCTTCTGAATGAACGATCATAAGAAACTTGATCTGTGATGTTATTTGTTGAGCATGGGACAGAAGACAGTTTTCTTTGAACTGTTGTATATAAGAATTTATGTTCATGTCTAACAAATACTTCACCACTGCACCATTTGTGGGGTCTTATATAATACTCCACCCATCTGGGCACTATGTGCATAACACAATACCCAACTAACTATACTCTATAAACTTCTAACTGCATATACTGTGCAACTTACTTTATCGTGGCGCCACCTTCTGGATTCAGGTTGCACAGTCTCCAGTACAATAATCAAACAGGACTTGCTCACTTTTCAAGACAGTTTGAGGGTAAAAAACACAATTGTCCCAGCTGAAAGCTGAAAGACAAATCAGACAAACACACTCATTTCCAGGGAAATGCAAAAAGCCTGCAATATTAGAACCAATGAAGTCTGTGAAAGCTCATAACTTGTGATGTGATTTTACATGTTGGCGTTCACATTATTTGCCGTTGCCAATTTCCTTTTCTGCTGGCCAAACACTTCCCTGAATCCAACTATATTTTGTTTATCCAGAGGCAGTTTCTCTCCAAATAGTTACAATGAATTAAAAACCAAGTAAAAAAAAATAAAAATAAACCAGTATTGAGAGTGCTATATTCATTGTGAGGATTACATTTATTATTTTACCACATTACCAGTTAGTCCTCATTGTTTTTAATATAGCTATTTTTAACTCTGCTGTTTAAGGATAACAAAGAGCTGTCACAATATCTTGCACCTATTCACTTGTGCAGCTTACCGGTTTAGATATAAAGCCTCAAACCTGAGTTTTTATGCGTATACAAAGGACTACATGTTCTACGGGTCTTTGAGATAAGTAAAATAAGACGAGGGAAAAACCAAACCTCTTAAAAAAAAAAAAAGACCTTTATTGAAGACAATCTTGAATGTCAAACAGCTGCATTTGATATTAGAGTGGTATTCAAAGAACAATCAAAAGACATTGGGACAGCACATAAAAAAATATTTTTCAAAGTAAAGAAAAATACACTACCAACTCAGAAATCTCATTTTTGAGTTGCAACACCTAAAGACTAGTTACTTCCATTTGCAGTTCTCCTAAACTGTTATGTAATATGGCAGGGATAAAAAACTACAACTACAAAATCCCAAACTTAAAATATGTAGTGTTAACTTTACAAAAAAGGAGAATAACACTGTACATCTTAAAAACATTAAATATACACATGTTCTTGTTCAATTTGACTTCTGTTTCAAGATGGTGAATTAAGTATATTAGGGTTATATGGCATAAACAAAACTTCAGGTCCCATCCCTATGCGCAGGGATCAGCTACTCATCATCCTCATCGTCGTCTTCATCCTCCTCGTCTCCCTCATCTTCTTCCTCGTCGTCATCATCATCTGCTGCCGCGGCTGATGCCGTCTCCACTGTGCCCTTCGTGCGGTATGCAACGATATCCTGTGGAAAGCACAGCAAATGTTTTAATGCTACAGAGAAACACAAATCTTTCTAGTATGGACCTCAAAAACAGCCCAATATGATTTTCAAACGTCACAAAAACCAGCTTAGACTATTTACCTTGTCGTATTTCTCCTTCAGCTTGGCAGCCTTCTTCTCATACGGCTGCTTGTTCTCGGCAGATGAGCTGTTCCACATCTCTCCCAGCTTCTTTGCTGTGTCCCCAATGGTGAGTCCAGGATTCTCACCTTTCACCTTGGAGCGAAAGTCTGCGCAGAACAGAAAGAATGCAGACCTGTGGGGAAAGAATGGGTCGGTGTTTAAGACATCATAATCCACTCAGCAGAAAATTGAGTGCGGAGCAAGTTGATAATGGTACATACGGAGGTCTCTTAGGGGCGTTTGGGTCCTTGAATCGCTTCTTCTTCTGGCCCTTGGGAGGAATGTAATTCTTCATTTCCTTCTCATAACGCACCTTGTCTAGTTTGGCCATGTCTTCAAACTTGCCTTTCTCTTTCGGTGACATTGTCTTTGGGAAAACATAAGCACTTTTGAACAACCTGGAAGATATACACTGCTTTAAAGAAAATGTTAAGAATTTTTTTTTTTTTTTTTTAACATTCAGATATTGAGAGCACATTATTTTACCTTCCATCGCTCAGAGCATTTCTTGGAGAACTCTGCAAAGTTGACAGAGGCTTCAGGATGTTTCTTCTTATGCTCCCCTCGGCACGTTTGCACAAAGTAGGCATATGAGGACATTTTGCCCCTCGGCTTCTTTGGATCCTTTGGATCCTTTCCCATCTTGGATGACTAAATAGATAAATAAAAAGAGAGATATGTATCCAAGTCTATAAATAAGAGAAATGTATCCAAGTCTATTCATGCAGTGTCAATATCTAAGCATCCCCATGTCAGTCGTCCACCACTTGCTTTGTCAGTTCCATCTATTGTTTAAAATGGGTGGTGGGAGGAGGGTGTGTGGGGTGACTGATAATCCTTTGTATGTAGAGGCCAACGTGATGCTAATTTTAACACTACACTCGGCTACATTATTAGTTTACTGGTACGTTACTTCCAGCATTCATGCACAGTGATACGGTACAGTGGAAAAACAGCCTTGTGCCTTATATTATCTAGTAGCGTTAGCCTCCCACTGATGTAACGTGTAGCCATCCGGCATGAGGATGCAGATGAACGCATTAGCTTCCACCGCCTTTGATTGTTCGCTAGCTGTTAGCCGTTATGGCTCCGCTTTTGCTTTGTGTCATCGTGCTTTTAGCGTTAGCTTTTAAGCTAGGCTAGCTAACTAGCTAGCTAGCTTTAGCGGGCTGGCATGCCACGGTGCTTATTTCACGTGACGATTATTAAAATGGTTGATTAATCTAGACTGCTAACAATGGCTAGCGGAGTGCTATCGCGTTCTTCTAGCCAGACAAAGGGCGTCATATTAACATAACTGGCCTGTCTGAATAACGCGGAGTATTGGTTTTAACATTTCTATGAAAGTGGATCTCGTGGAAAGATGCTCCGCCTGCATCGCCGCATCCGGGCTGCCTCAGCACCAGCCAACGGCAGTAGCCTACGGTCACCTTTTAGCTAGCGTTAGCTTCTCTGATAGCAACACGGCCGGACCGAGCAGCCGCCATTGTCAGCTACATGAGTTAGCTCGTCGCTGCTAGCTGGCGACACATTTAACGGACGTTACGCTGACTTGAGCGTAGGAGTCAACTTCGGGAGTCACCGAGGGACGTTATCCTCCTCTTCGCTTTGGCTATTATTTATTTATGGCCGACGCGAATGTCAGCGTTTCGCAACTACGCAGTTGCGTTAGAAAGACACATTTAGACAGCGGCGGGGGCTCGACCCCGCGTTAGCATCCCACCCAGCCCCGTCACGCATCCGAACATGTGCAGCACCGACCGCACACTGCGCGAACCACAACGCGCGGCCCGCCGTCTCGTTCGCAATCGGGTACACGCGAAGTCGCCGTGGTTAGTAAGTTAACGTTCGTGTCGCTTACCCCTACAACGCTACAAGAGGCCAGCTGTGCGTCTACGCGTCTCACAAACAATGGGACGACAAGCACCGTCAGTCAGCGCGCGGGGTCTCTCTCGGCGGCGCGCGGATCCTGGCGTGTTTATCCCGTGTTGTCGGGCTCGTGCTGTCGGACATTGGCTGCCGTCGGCTCCTTGGAGTATCTTATTGGCCGCTCGCCGCCTCGGCGCTGCTTGTTGTACAGTTGGTCGTCCGCAGCCCGACGGGGCGGTGGCGCTAAACTTGAATGACAAAACAAGTCCGCTCTCTTCTCTGTCCCGCCACACGCCGTTTTGACGTTTATTAGCCAGACGTGACCCAATCAAAGCTCTAAATCAAGTATTTCGACTAGTAAAAGACTCTCAATTTTAGATATCTGTAATTGTATTTTGCCTTGTAATATTGGAACTACTTTCAACCATTCGTGTGTGTGTGTGTGCTTTTCCCTTACAACTATGTTAAGGATTAAGATGATTGTTGTAGTAGAAACTGACCCCACAGGTCGCAGCCTTAGATCCTTGTGGTCGTTCCAGAGTCGAGGCTCGACTCTAGAGGTGGCCGAGCTGTTGCCATCAGGACCCCTCGACTCTGCTTAAAACACATTTTTTATAGACTTGCTTTCACGTGACGTCGTCTTTATATCGTCTTTTATGAGTTTAAATTGTTTTGTTTTTTTATCTGTGTTATTAATCTTTGTCTTATTTTTGTTCTGCTTCATTTGACTTCTTTTTAAATAAAGTTGGTATTATTTTGAGGTGACTGCCTGGTTCAGTCAGTCTAATTCAGTGAATTAGTTTGAAAATAAGACATGAAATGATATGGAGAATTTCTTCCTCTGAATATTTATCTACAGTATACTGTATAAACCTACATATTTGGAAGATATCAACATAATAAATTGTAAAAAAAAAAAAAGAGTTTCCTGAAATAATGATGGACGTGCAAGAACCTGCTTTACATGCAATCCATCATTTTATAAGCCGATTCCATGTTTTGTATATAATGTGTTTATCTGCAAAGTAACCAGTAACAATAGCTGTCATGTACATATACAGTAAATGTAGTGGAGTAAAATGTGCAGTATTATTATTATTATTATGTAAAGTTCATCAAGTAAATGTATGTAGTTTTAACCACTATCAGAAACAGACATAAATAAGGCATCTCTGGCAATGATGAATTTTTAATGCATTATCTCTCCTGCTGAGCTACTCAAATGTTGTAGGTCTCCATAACCACAGCACCTAGAAACATCCTGCTGGGAGCAGCTCTGCCTCTGTACAGTTTAAGACAATACCTGAAAGAGAAACTTTCTAATTGTCTAGGATCCACAGTTGTCAATTACGCTTTTCAGCAAGCCATCCACCGGAGCGAATGTTTTTTCTGGAAATGGAAAGGTTTCCATTACAACGAAAACAACTATAACACAAGTTACCAAAACAGTCATCGCCAATGGCAACCAAAGGTACTGTTAAACCAAGCATATGTAAAGATTGAAAGAAACTTGTTTACTAACTTTAGTCTACTTTTTGAACTGCAAAATCATGTTACATTTGATTTGGCAGGCATCATATTTCTCTACATTTCTTTTACATCTTGGTTAACTGTAAGCTGTTAGCTTTAGCTCAATATGCTGTGTATGATAGACTGTGGTACATTATACTGTATATTTTTAGTTGGAATAATTCCACAGTATTATTTTGTACTGTTGCAGAGTAACATTTTATTATAATTACTGTAGTTATACTTTAATTTTCACTTACAGCATTCTAAAGTCACATGTCATTTAACTATTGATGGCCCCCTCACCATTTTGGTTCCTACTTGCTGTTGTGAGTGTGAGTGTAAAATATATCCAAATAATATCCACTTTAAAAAAATCCTGTTTTTGTCCCCCTCAATATGGTAGTTTTAGATTGACTTTCATACTGAAGTTTCTTTGAACATTGTTCATTTACTGGAAAAAAAATGAACTAGAATTTACCATCAGTCAAAAATAATTTAGTGCAATTCTCTTTGTAGTAAACATGCAAATACAACAATAATCTAGCAGAAAGTATCAGGAATCAATTAAAATAAAAAATATATTAAGTGTGGTTAAAATACAGATGCTTACACAGCATTTCTAGCTTTTGTTATTCTACCAGTATTATGGAAAACACATTAACCAATTTTAGCATAATGTGTTACTTGCTCGATTGATTTAATTCTGATGTGAACCCTGAGTTAGGTATGTTTACTGTTTTGCCTGATTAATAAAGATTATTCTAAGAGAAGGTGCACCCTGTTTACTACCTGTAGCCCTGTGTGATCAGTGTACACTTCATATTAAGAATTCAGGGGTTACGATCTAATAGTAAAATCTTTTGTAGAGGGCAAACAGTGGTGGGATCCATATGAAACATCTCATGGAAGACAATTTGTCTACCGGCCAAACTCAGCTGCAGAAATTCTGCTGTAAGTTATATTTATGGTCTTCTGGGAGAGTTGTGAATAGGCATGCATAATTTGTATGACTGCTTGTTTGTGTGAGTGTGTAATTGTATGTCTTTGTTGATGCATATGTAGGTGCCCAGGGTCAACTTCATTTATAGACTCGCATTCACAATCTGGACCTTTTGGTTCAACTGTGTATAATAAGGATTTTTGCTGGAAGCCAGCCTGTAAACCTGAATGCCTTCGCACAGGAACAGCCTCGGGGCAGAGGAGAAACAATCCGCATCCCAGTCAGGTTGGTATTTAGGCTGCGTTAGCATCAGTTTTACATTAATAGTTCAATGTCATGCTTGATCTCTTACAGTGTATTGTAACCTTTAAGTCAAGCTATTTTCCCCAAGTCTTTCATGGTGTGGAGGCAACCTAGGGACAGTGCACAAATATCTGAATATGTCAGCTTCCCTTGGAAATGTAACCCATCTGTGGGGGATATCCGTAAGGCCTTGACAGCACAGTACCACTCCACCTATAGATGTGACTTCATGGGTATGCATCAAGGTAGGACAAGTCTGTTGGATCAGTCTTGCGTACATGAAAGCATGTCAGAACATACCTGAACCAATGACATTCAAGCACTCAGGCATGCATAAATCAAACCATCACTGTAACCATTATATTTCTCTCTACAGCTTGTTTTCCTTTTGTTTGACAGGATATGATCATATTAATAATGCAAAAAGAAGACTTGTACCTGTGCACAGCAGGCGTGACGTTTCACTTTCCACTGACACAGAGATGAGGGACAACTACCGCCAGCCAAAGCAAAAGTCTGAACTGCTGGGCAATCACTCTCACTACAGCTACAACACAGATCCTATGGCCTGTCGTGGTATAGGTACCGTATGCTAAAAAAACAAACTCACGTAAACGCAGTAAAGATTGTTTGCAATTCACCAAGCCTAATGATTTCTTTCAATTGATTGCCCTTTGTGTATTGCAGTTCCAACTGTTGTGCAAAGGCACGTTCACACTCAGCAGAAAAGACCAGAATTGACAAACTACGACAGGTTTTGTGGAAAGGGAGTCCCTAATGTCACACGTGTCATCAAGTCTTTGCTACCCCAGGAGCTGCAGCAGTTACACAGAAACCTACCTGAGGAGGGTTAGCGTCAACTTGTGCCTTTGAATGTTTGCGCATTCTAACAGGTTGTTTACTGATTTAGATTTTGACAGACAGGTCATTCATGTTTTGTGTCTTTTGGGGTTTTCAGAAAAGGAGGCTGTGAAAACATTTCTGAGTGCAGATGTGTATCCAAACAACAGGGAGAAAGTGAAAAAACGTCCAGCAGTTGTGTTTAATTCCTGCTCACCAGAGTGGATATCGAGCTGGCCAGGACCTCTCTGAACCTTATTGCTTATGTTAGAAGTTTGTTTATGTGCTTGTATTTTGTCACTTTCTGTTGTTTATTTCACGGTAGTGGTAAAAAAAAAAAAGAAAAGAAAATTACTATAACATAGTATAATACAGTACAGTATAATACATTGTACATTTAAATGTCCTATTCGTTTGCTATGATGTTTCTGTGTGGATCTTGTTGTGTGTTGTGATAATTAAACTCTAACTCTGATCTCTGCCTGATGAAAAGATATT
Source organism: Gadopsis marmoratus (assembly GCA_036023855.1). Taxonomy (NCBI): domain Eukaryota; kingdom Metazoa; phylum Chordata; class Actinopteri; order Centrarchiformes; family Percichthyidae; genus Gadopsis; species Gadopsis marmoratus. The sequence continues at coordinate 26,269 of JAVQJF010071157.1, forward strand.
TGTCTGCCTTCATGTGTCATCACCCCATATTCTGCTATCTGACATTAGCAGTCTGTTTGCAGCTTGATAAGAAGGCAGAATAAAACCTGCATTGATTTAATGGGTTCTATCTGCATAGAAAATTAATAACTTTTCTGCTTTGCATTGCGTACATTTTCCAAGTCTTTCCAAAAAGAATATTAATTATCTTCTTGCTCATCTTCTTGAATCATTCCCTTGGTAGTTGCAATGAAAAAGTAAAAATGCTTCAACGTTAATGAGATGAATTAAACTGTGATTACCTGAAGATTGTACAATAGTTAACTGATTAAGTTCAAATGTAAACAGTGCAATATGTTGTTCATTTTAAACAAGATTCAACATGGTGACAAAGCTGTTTCTGTTAGTGGAGAGTCTTGTTTTTAGTTTTGTAGTCTCAGTTGTCACTCTTGGTTTCTTGGTTACCATGGGGCCACCTGCTCTGCTCAGGTGTAATGTTAGATTGAGTGTCGGGTAGACTAACGTAAGATCTGTCTGATTAACATTTGTCTGGAGGTCTGACCGAGGAAATGTGCAGCACTAAAGTCTGCTTTTCACATCGCATCCACCTGTACGATACGCCATCCAGCAAGGATGCCATTGGGGAAAAAGGTTCGCTCTTCTTCAGCTTCAGGAAGATTACAAACCCAACATGTGACCAGGTAATCTGCTGTTTTGCTGCTCTCCTTACTACAATTCTAAATCCTGTGTTTATGTTTGAGAATTCTACATTTTTTATACTAAGATTTTTAATGTCTAGGCAAGGGATAATGGGACCATAGTTGAGGCCTTGCCTTGTTTCCATGTCATGTTCAGAAAATGTTTGCTGTTGTCATGGTGCTTGACTTGCTCTCTGTGGCAGCAGTGAGCAGCTGAGCAGTTACTGGGAAGTGTGATGACCTGGAACTTATAATCACATTCCTAAGATTTAATAGATTCATGTGTCGGCTGAAGTTTGTAACAATGTTGGCTATATCCTCAGTCAAGTAAAGACATCCTTCTCATATACTTTTAATGAGGGCAAAACCAATATTTTCAGTGCAGGCATTTAATCAAAATAACATCTCAAATCCTCCAGCATCCTCTCTGAACTGAGAAGCACAGGGGAGAGGATGAGAAACACTTCTGAGCAAGGTAGTCGGGGTGAGACAGTCACGGATGACTTCTCGGCACCGGGACGAGTGGGCGTCAGCGAGGACAGAAAACAGCCCGAGCCTGAATGGTTGGTTCGAGAGCTGCTGAAACAGAACAGGCGAAGACACTCTGTCACATTTGGAGATCAGGCTCAAATCATGGGACGACAACGCCACAGTAATGACTCAACCCACGGGCTCTGCAGCCTCAAGGTACAACGTTTCAAAACATCAATCTGAAAGTGAAATCAGGACAGTAAATGTGACCTATTGAGTCTATCTGCATCAGAAAGGTTGTCCTAAATGTAGATTATTACTGTCATGATACATTTTCACCCTTCCCCAATCAGTCTCCTTCCTTATAGTTGCTGCTTTTAGCCTCAAGGTGTCACTAGAGTGTTACATTGCAATGCTTGCCAGTGTCAGACTCTTTCCAAAGTGCTTAAACGCAACTTCAGCTGAAGCATATCTCACCACCAGCAGAATGAATGTGAGGTGATGCCAAAAATGCCATTTTTAATAAACTTGATGATCAATTTACTCACAGCCTGAGAGCGCATCGGGCAGAACAATCTGTCCCAGAGCCCGGGGATGGCCATGTTTCAGACCAAAGTAAAACAAACATAGTTGCTGAGCCAACTACTTTAAAAAGGACCCCAGTAGATTCAAATTCACGCTTTCAAGCTGACAGGAAAGATGGAATGATGTAGGAGGCTGGTGCAAATACACCGGCTGAAGTTTGTGGGTATCAGTAAATGTGGCGGAACAGGCTCAGGAGTTCAAAGTTATGCAGCTCCAATAAAGGGATTTGGGAAGAAGTCGAGGTTATGTGAACACTTTCAGTACTTCCATCACTCTGACTGATTAAACAATTATCTCGGCATTTCAGGAGATACCGTGGGGTAACCTCAACCCTAGTTACACCCTTGAGGAATTAAGCTGTTTATCCCTGTTATTTATTAATGATAGATCAAACGGTGTCCCGGATCGAGGACTCGTTGCTAGGAAACCATTGAAGATTGAAGCGCGGACATTAATACAGAGACCATGGCCTGTCACATGGCCTTGTGCAAGCATCTCAGAGACATGTCATAGCCAGTGGTGTCCATTAAAGACATCAGTACTCAGAGGTCAAAGGTCTTGATCATGTGTGTTGATAAGTGTACAGTGTTCAGTGTAGAAACACACTGTCAATATCTCCTCTCTAACCTTGATTTGTATTTTTACCACTTTAGACTTTTTTAACTGCCTGGTGAATGGATTTGAGTGGACTGAAAAAAATAAATATTGAAGGAGCTTTGTTGCCAGTTAAACTTAATTAGTGGTTTTGTTGTGTATCATGCTGTTTTTCATAGAATATTTAAAATCAACCTGCATGATAGAAATTGGCTTATGTCATGATATAAAATCACCACTTTTCCTCTCTCCAAAAAGATTGATGAGACGATATCATTCGACAACCTCCAGAAATTGAAACTAGCATTTGAGGTACAGGGTTTACCAAACTGCATCTTTCAAAAAACACATTGACGGTCTGGTTTTTTACTTCTAGAAGATCTGACTGTATTTTTCCTTTGTAAAGGAATTTGAAACGGCTGGCTTGAGATCCATTGATGCGAAGCATTTTGGACGTATAGTGAAGAAGTGTTTTGGTTTGCCTAAGACAGTAAGACAGAGTGACATTTCTCTTTATGCCTCTCTCAGATTCTCTCATCTCTATGTTCTCTGTGTCTCATTGCTTTGCAAATTAAGGACAAGCCTCCGCAATTACCTGATTAATTTACAATAAAGTCTCATTGTACTTTATTCTTTTGTTCTTTGGATTTCACAGAGCAACGCGCAGGTTCAAGGGTTGTTTAAGAAGATTGATTATTCAGGCCGAGGAAGGATTTCATGGGTGAGGTGAAATTCATATTTGTTTCTTATGGAGCATGCAGCCTTTTCATTCAGTGTAAAGAGAATTGCCTTGAACGGTAACACTGGCAATCTGCAATAAAAAAAAAAGTTAGGCCACTATGAAATATGACAGGATTATTTCTGCAACTGTAGGTAATTCAGTTAGGATTTGTGGAGCAAGTGTAACTGAACACAATGATTCAGGCTAAATCAGCTTTTCTAGTGCCAAGTTGACTGTACACCAACACACTTCTCTTGTGTCGACTCAAAGGCGATGGTTTCCCAAGTACTAGCGCTACACTGGTATTGACTCTTGACGCTTGGCTTGAGTTTTAACATGTTTTCAATGTGTTATCTCATCGGCCGGATAGTTAGTCGATCTTTACAGATTTTATGGATTGTAAAGCCGAAACACTTTTGTCCTGGTTTGTAAATTTGTAAAGAAGGGATTAGAATTTCTAGATATCTGGTGTAACACTGGAGTATGATTTGTTTTGTTAATTGTAAAAGTCAACTAATACATTTTACAATTCTACTCCTATACAAGGGTATAATTTCCACTAGGGATGGGGAGGATATGTCTAATGTATATCTTTAATCTATATTTTGTTGCACTCAGTATTCTCCTAGAAATGACCACCAGTCAAATATAGTTAATAATTAGATAAGATTTATCCATCATAAAGTATGAGGTCTCTATCAACAAAATGTGACATTTTTACACATTTCTTTTTTTTTATTACACTATCATTAATCTGGAAAACATATGACAAATCTCATTGTTACATATTTTCTAGATCGATTATGTAAAATGTTGGAAATATCATTAATCATCACTGTTGTTCTTGAAGAACGTCTGGCTTTTTGTGTCTGAAACCAAACCTATGCCCTTGCTCATAACCATGATAACAATTTTATGACAATCAACCTGAACATTGACAGCTCTAACGTAAAGTAATGTGATGCAGGGTGACTTCTGCACACACATGCTGCAGGAGTACAAGGAGAAGCATGAAACGGCAAGGCGCAGTAAGCAGGTGGCTTTCATTCTGTCAGCCACTATAAAGGCGTGTCATGGAGTTCCCATCGTCAACATCCACTCCACCCACGATGGGGCCATTGTAACAGTGCGAGAAGATGGAGCTGTTTGCTACTGGAGCCCTGAACTTAAACCACTGAAGACCAAACACATGTTTGTATGTTTTAACTTCTGTATATTTAACCTGAAAAAATTAAGGACAAGACTAGTGTAATTCTATATTTTTCTTATTGTCAACAAATCCCATGAAAAGACCAAAACCAACAATGTGTTAGCCCATCTTTCAATACTTCCCGACTTCCCGACCCCGTCTGTGGCAGTCAGCCCCAAGCGCATTAGTTGCTACTGAAGACACAAATCTTTACAGTAGTTTTTTTCAAAAATATTGACAGAAAGTTCCTTTAATATTGTTCATATGTATGGAAGACGTAAGGTGTTTGTTTTGCCCTGAATGTATAGTGAAGACAAAATATCATGAACACACTATATTCTATGAAATATGACATTAGCACAAATTAATCTTCAGGTCTGTTGCATTGGATTGCATCAAATTATACAGCTGTTATTTCGTCTGCCACCTCTAGTTATTTATTGAATTCCTTGATGTTTTTAAGTTAGTAATTTGTTCATGTTTTACAGAATGACGGACCTGCAAACAGGAAGTCTAAGTGGGCAAGTGATTCTACTCTGATGACAGAGTACAACAAGTTGATGATCGGAACGGGGTAATATGAGAAAAGGTTTAATAAATTGACCCATATAATTAATTGAGTACATTGGGTACTCTTGTTAACTGCAGGTTCCAGACTATTCTGGCTTTGTTTATTGTTCGTGTCTTCTTATCTTGCAGGGACAGAGAGATCCAACTTTATGAGCTTTCCACTCTGGAGCCTTATTGCCAGATCAATGCACTCGACACAGTGCCGTTGACATTAGACTACGGGTGAGCAACGATACTGCATGCTAACATATCTTCCAAATGTTACAATAAGTCCCAAAACACGTGATTGTTTGTGTTTGTCCCCTCATAGTCACACTGGCCCTGATAAATGTTGTCTTCTGTATGGAGACACTGAGGTAGGTCATTTTGGTAAATCCTGATCCTGAATTCTCAAACAAAAATCATTAATTGTTTCCCATGTGATTAATACTGTGTTTCAGGGATGTGTGACTATTATTTTAATATCCTCTGTTGGAGATACCCTCAGGTAATTATGCTTTTCTAAATACCTAGTTACTCTTATTTTATTGTTCAGTTAACCATCATACGCATTCAGTATATTTGAACACAGGTTAGAGGACACCATAGCAAGGTACCATGAATACATTACAAAAGGTGTCATAAGGATATATAGCATCATCTATTTTTTACAGAGTCATTGTATTAGAAATTAGATTCGAACATATATCATATAGCCAGCTTCTCATGGTCAGGGAATGGATTCTGATTTTCTACACAGCCGAGTGACCAAACAAAACTTAGCTGAGCCTGAGGGAGGCATCCACTATTAACAGCCAATCAGATTTGGGTACTTCCTTGTTTGATCATTTTCCCAGGCAGTACAAAACCTTTGGAATCGGTTTGTGTCACACAGTATATATTATCTGTTCCAGTGAGTCAGTATTTTTTGATTCATTGATTGGTAGGTTATTGTGTTGCGCCATTCAAAAGGTTCTCTTTTGCATTTCTCTTTTCAGTTAAATGTGGCACCTTTCCATGTACAGTACAGTATGTGAGTTTGAATGATTGCATCTCTTTCACGGTAGAGATCAAGCTGGTACTTTTCTTATACTGGAGCAGATTTTATGGACTCTGAAGTCTCGAGAAAGAAAGCATGCGAGAGTCGTAGTAGCACGGCCACTTTAACGATGTGGTGGGAAATGATACATTTGCTTCTTATTGGTTCACTGCCAAAGAAATGACATGTTGTGTATGTATGTGAGGCTGAGGCTCAGAAAATGTGACCCGTTCCAGGTCTGATTGTACATCTCAATTTCTCTTTTCACAGATTGTGGAATAAATTACCAAAGATCGAAAATATACCCAACATAGCAATTGAGAACGCGGTGCTTTCTCCGAATGTGACATTTGTCAGATGGAAGGTTCATGAGGACTGGGTAACACAGGTGACATTTTACCTTTCTATGTTAAAGTACACTTTGCTTACAAAGAAATATGACAAAATGACAACTTGCAATATCTGCATAAGCTGCGTAACAATACATATGGTCCAATGGTGTTGCATTTTTATGTGTATTATGAACTGATCCCTGAAACAGACTGTCCTTATTTAGGCAAAATATTTTCAAAGTTTTCAAGCTGTTGTCTCCTCATCAAACGACGAATCTTCATCTCTCGTTATAGGTAATTTCTGTTTGGCTCATTTCTTTTGCTATTTTTTTTTTTCATTTCATTTGGCTAATGTTCAGCACCATCAGGTTAACAGCAAGACATCCATTATCGTGACTTGGACTTACAAACACATGTCGGTTCTTACACATCGTTACACCCCTTTCGAAACTAGCTGTAGGCGGAGACGACAACACGACAGTAAGAGAATGTCAGAGTAGTGGTGAAAAAGGAAAGCTAGTTTATTGTCAGGTTTTTCATATAACAAATGTGCTTAATGTGTGGGGGAGGATAGAACAAGGTGGATGCCAAATAAATTGAAATCAATGTAACAAAACCAGGCCTGGCTAGGCCTTCCATTTAAAAAAGAACAAACAAAAAGCCTAGCTGGCTTGTCCAATTAAAGAGGTAATTTCACTAAAAGCAGTACAAAGGTGGCACCAACCACTAACCTGGTGTCTAACAAGAAGATACTACATGTGTGCAGCGTAAAAGGTACCCCAATCCACCTAGTCCTCTAACCTCCTACTACATACCTTTGTCTAGTAGTTTTCATAGGTCCCTCACAGGAAACAATTGCTCAGAAAAGCCAAGACGAAACAAAAACAAAGAGAGTTTCCAAGCTGAGCTCCTTTTAGTGAGGTCCCCGAGTGCTGATAGGTCGGCCTGAAGTCTGAGGCAACCAATAGGTAGCTCACCTGGACTGCACAGGTGGAAATCAGTCAGAGGTAGCACCTGAGTCAGAAGGAGGAGGGGGGGGGCAGAAAGAAAGCAGAGGGACAAAACACACCTGGCACATAACACATGCATCTCCTGGACATTTCTGCGACTTAAGATCCAAATAAAACATGGCACGTGCAGAAAATGATGGTAGAAAGCATTGAGTCCGTTCACTGTAAAGTTCAGTAATTAAACTCAGTGTTAGGCATTACCCATTAGGCAGCCTGGTAGGAGAGCTGTGAGGGATGACTCATGATGACTCATCTATCACAAACTCACCAATCAATGCCAGCGTCTGTGTGTGTGTGTGTGTGTGTGTGTGTGTGTGTGTGTGTGTGTGTGTGTCCACTTGCCAGCATGGTCATTTATTCTTATAATGACTCACCCGTGCTTCAAAAAGCATGTTTTGATCGATGCTCATGGCCTTGTAATGAAATGCTTCCCCCCCTCCCCCTTCCTCTTGAGGCTGTGTGCTGCCTTTAACAGATGCTGAGCAGCAGCTGCGTGAGATCAGAGAGGCCTGCTATGAAGGTAAGACCAAGAAGGTCCAACTAAGCTGGGCTCCACAGCTCCGAGCATCACGTGACCAGACAGTCTTCACCATCCACAAAGGTGTCAAGACCTTTGACCTCTGTCAGGAGCACAGCTTGCTGGTCACTGGAGGCATGGACAGACTCATACGCATGTGGAACCCCCATTTTTCTGGGTAAGGAACCAGCATTCAGTGGGCTTGTTGATAATTCCACCCTCTAAAATGTCATGGTTTTGTAATGCAAGGCACGTCAGATAGCTGCCAACAGCACTGATGTTCTTTAGGGTTTACTCATTCTCATCATTGATCATTTTGGCATCATAGGTTGAGTATTTTGGTGGATATCTCATTGCAAAAGAAGCCACTCATTTAATTTGATTATCCAACCTTTAGACTACAATATTTCCTAAGGGTAAAATCTGGCAAAATTTAGTATTTTTCTGACAATTAACGTTATCTTAAAAAGCCACCCCCTCTTGTTTCTGTTTTGCTTTTTAGGAAACCATCTGGTATTTTGAAGGGCCACTCTGCTCCCATCAGCTACCTCTGCATCTTCTCAGAGGATAGTCACATCTTCTCTGTCTCCATAGACAGAACTGTGAAAGTGATTCATGACTTTATATCTTTCACTTGGGATTTTGTATGTTCTAAATGATCCAAATGAATACTGCATTCATTTTATTGTGCGCTGTGGACATTTCATCAGCAGTGGTGGATAGTAACTAATGATCTTATATCTTAAGTATTGTACTTAAGTAAAGTTTCGAGATGCTACTTTACTTGAGTTTTTCCATTTTATGAATACTTCACTACCGTTCAGAAGGAAATATTGTAGTTTATGTTGTATACTCCATTACATTTATATGACAATCATAGTTGTCATCAATCAACATGATGCATAACTACAGATGAAACTACACAGCAGTATAAATGAGCTCCACCTCAACTAGCTACTATATTTTTTCGCTGGTTACATGCATCCATAATAATGATCCAGTAGTAATATAACACTTGGAGCCAGTCTGCATGATAAGTACTTTTATTTTTGATACTTTAAGTATATATTATTGCTTATACCAATGTACTTTTTTTGAGTAAAATGTAAAATGCAGGGCTTGTAATGGAGTGTGTCTTTAGTGTGGCAATGCTGTTACTTTAATGTGAATACGCTCCATCATTATTCTCGTGTTTCTCATTTCAGATCTGGGATATTCAAGATCAGTGTTGCCTGTTTACAGCAGACCCCAAAGCAAGCAGGATTCATGGTGACATATCTGCATGCTCGTATTCCTCTGCTATGAAATCCCTTTACATTGCAGCTGACGGTATGGCTGTGCTCTCCCTGAAGATAAGGTTGGCTTTCATGCCTTTGTGCTTTATTCATCACAGAATGAAATGTACTCTGACGGCAATATTCCTCCTTTCAACTAATTTAAGGGTGATGGGTTGTGATTAAACATCCCATTTTCACACAAAAGATACAGAATTTAAGATTTTCTTTTCTTTAGAGGTGACAGCAGCACCTTAATATTCATCTCCCTGTTATTCATTTTGTTATCTTTTTCCTCTGTAAGGCCACGGCTTCACAGCCGTCTGACTGTTTCACATAATGAGCCTGTAATGTGCTGTGGCTACAGCGAGGAGTTTCGTCAAGTTGTCAGCTGCACTGAGGCATCTGTGAGTAAATTTGAACTTTGCAATATCATGGACACAGATGACTAACTTCACAATTCCACTGAAAAATAAATCTAGCCTATGTTAAAAAATAAACAGCCATCATATTATTTACCTGAGATAAATCAGCAGTACAATTTTTTTTAAATGTTACTGGTTTCAGGTGGTGAAAGTCTGGGATTTCGACACTGGGTGTCAGGTATTTGAGTTTGGTGGCACTCATGACCTGTCTGCCATCACATGCATGACTTTTGACCCCAAAGGGAGGAGGTAGGCAGCTGTGAAATGTTTCCCTTTTCATGAAATATATTTAGCCACTTCTTCATCACATTACAGTATGTTTTTGTGTTTGCAGACTAATCACAGGTGGAAGAGATGGTTGCTTAAAGATCTGGAACTTCAACAACGGTCAGTGCTTAAAGACACTAAAGAAGGGTATGTATTGTACATTTTTATTACTCCCTTAACACGAAAGGTTTGAAATGCTGTATTTTCCAGTAATTGTGAAAAATCACTTCCACTCTTTTTTGGAGATGGTGAATGCCACGAGGTGTGCGACTGCATCTTCCTGAAGGTTCACAGGAATTTGTGAGTAGTGATGTGATATTTGGCGAGTGATCTTGGCTCAGTATACATTTTAATCCATGTTGAGCTTGTGCAATTTATGTTTGAAGCTATGTGATGTCTGTCGGCCGGGACCGGATGATTGACATTTACACAGTGAGTACAAAAGGAAAAGACATGAGTTCTAGGTGTTATTTGTCAGTTGGGTTTCAGAAATCCCATTCCAATTATTTCTCCAATTCCTCCAACCCTCCATTGTATTGCATCCCATTTGCATTTGTTTACATTGTTATTACCAGCTGAACTCCACTCTGAAACAGCTGAATTAAACCTACTGATAGTTCATGCCACATACATATAGCCTGTTATGATTTTCATTATAAAACCAGACAATTGAGAAAGCATGGCGGATGACACTTCTTGTCATCGGCTGGTTAATAAGAATTTTAGTGTGCTAATGGGATGTTTTACCAGCTACTATTTTTAGGATTCAAACAATAAAATGTATTCATATGGAGATGTAAAATGTCTCCTGTTTGCTGACTGTGCATCTGTATTTTGTCAGGACATACCTGAGGACCTTCATCATGTCCAGAGGCCGCAGCCTTCGTGGCAGGATGATCTGGTGATTAATGAACAGAGAACTGTCTTGACAACTTTGAGAGAAGATGTTCAGGCAGCCCAAAATAATAAGTAGTTCAATGCGCGCTGACAGATTTCGTATTCCCCCTGTGACATTTATTTCAGGCAGACTAGATGACAGCGGTAGAAACATTGGAAGGATTCAACAGTTATTACTTCATTTCTAAAAAGCACATCTTTCTGTGTTGAAAGTGACAAAAGGACAAATTGGGTCTTTTTGTTGAGAACTGAATGCATGATCAAAAACACATCAAGCAAGTGCACACACAATGGCTAGTTCCGTAGTTATTCAATTAGCACCTTTTAAAAAAAATCTATTTATGATCATCATGGCAAAAGCAGACAGTTTTGTTGTTGCCTCACTGTGTTTGATTTTATAAAAATATTAAAAGAAATTCTGCATTTTTCAGTGGTGGTAAATTTACTTAAGTACTGTACTTCAGTACAATTTTGAGATACTTCAGGTACTTGAGTATTACCACTTTATGTTACTTTATACTTCTACTTCACTACATATCGGAGACGAATATTGTGCTTTTTGCTTCATTACATTTATTTGACAGCCATGGTTGCAAGCTGCTTGCAGAATCAGATTAAGATTTTAAATACAAAACATGAAAATATGATGCACTGTATATATTTAAATACCCAGTAGTATATGAAATGGTTAAATTAGCTCCACATTGACCACAATGCACCATTTAAATGCTGTTTAAACATGAACTCATCATTGTGCATTATAGTAGAGGTGCTTGGGCAGTTCTATTCATGCTCTGCCACTGGTGCACCTACAGGGCTGTGAAGATAAAGCTTCCCTGGCTCTTTGTTCATATTACATGGACACACGGAGGACACTTTAGTCTTTGGTCCTAAGAATAATTTTTGCTGACTGGCTGGAAAGCCTCCGTGATCTCTGCCCTACTGTGCAGCATCGCCTGCAGAACATTTTTGAACTCAAGCAGCGAGTTACCCCATTCCCCCATCACCCTTTTATTTTTCGTCTTTCCTTGTTCCATTTCTCTCAGTTTGGGGAATTTCTTATTGCATATTTTGAAATGCTTTGTCATCTTCCTGTACCCATATTGTATAATTTATACAGTGTAATATATTATTTATTGATCGTATTCAGTAAAGCTTTCTCCCATACACATCCTTGTTGATGTCCTCCGATCACATAGCTTTTAGTCCCAGCGCAGCCAAGCCTTGGCCTGTCAGTATATCTGTAGTTTATGCCAGGCTCTGCTCCCGAGCGGTCACTGAAAAGTAAGGATGGGTTTATCATTGACTCAGCTCAGAACACAAGGTGTGCACCAAATGCCCTTTGCTCTCCCACCACAGCATCTCATAGGGTTACTTTAGTGTTTTATCCCATGACCTTTCCTTGCACACATTTTTGTTTACACATTATATCAGGATTAGCTACCGAAAACAAAAGGTCGGGCACGTGATTATTGTGTATTCAAGAGACTATACAGATATTTCAAGAATCATGATTTGATCCTCTAAAATGTCATGGTGTTGGGATGCATGGCACGTCAGATAGCTGCCAATTACCACCGATGCTCTTTAGGGATTTCTAATTCTCATGATTGATCATTTTGACACAGTGGTGCTTTGAGCTAAATGCTAACATCATCATGCTAACATGCTTACAATGACAATGGTAACATGCTGATGTTTGGCTGGTATAATGTTTACTATCATGCTACCATTTGCTAATTAGCAGGCCAAAAACAAGGTGAAACTGAGGCTGATGGGAATTTAACCAAAAACTGAAGAAGTGAACAAATTAACATTTTGACCTGATGGTGGCGCTATAGGAAAGTTAAGGGATCTCCAAAAATCATCGAGATGTATCATCTGAGCACCATGGATGTCTGTAACAGATTTTATGGCAACCAATCAAATAGGTGTTAGGATATTTCACAAAAAAACAAATTCCTTTCCAAAGACATTTCTTAATATTTACATGTGTGTGTGTGTGTGTGTTACAATATAACACACATTACGCTGATTTAAAACCTCTAAAAAGTTAATAATCACTATAGATCAAACCTCCCTTTAATATCAAGTAAAACAACCAAATGCAATAATGGATGCAGCCTCATGCCCTCAAAGCTGTAATCAGTCCCCACTAATATCACACAATAGGTTACAGTGACTTTATCTGATTTTACCTGTATGTTGTCATGAATTCTGACAGCAGGGCATGGTTCTCTCTCTACATGAGCTATAGGAGGGAAAAGTGATTCCCACCAACGCTGTATGATCTATTGGAGGTTGTGACACTGAGTCCACTTCCATCTCTTTCATTACAGCTGGTGGTTATACTCACCCCCAAAGAGGTCCATTATCAGAGCAGAAAGATTGCATTACTACAGAGCCCTCCCTTGAAATTGTTTTTCATTAGTGGCCTGCAGGAGGACGAGCAATGGGTTGTTTTATATATATTGGTCCCTTTCTCTTATCCACTGAGCCTTGGGACCGCTGTGAATTCTTCTCTTCCTCCAGATGGCCAGTGTTTTGTTACATCTCATTAAAAATTTAAATCATTGCCCAATTCAGCTAAATAGTTTGCTTTGGGTTGGAATACAATTTACAGTAAGTTTACTAATCAGCGTCAAAATTGCCTTCTGCTTTTCCTGATTTGTGTAGTATCCTGTTGGCAGCATCGCTCGATATTCCTGTTGAGCTCAGTGAGAAATAAGCACATAAAACCCAAGATGAATCACTTTGCACCAGCTTGAAGTGCAGCAGCAGTCGGCAGGAGTAAAGTTTGGTTTGTCTGCTCACTCAGGGGTTTGACATCAAGTCAGTCGTTGATCCAAAGTGTGTGACACACTTGGCCCGAGAACTGTAAGCAAAATCAAGGCTTCAGTGAAAACTCTTTTCTCATTCATGATTCCTATCATCTGTTTAATGGGAATCCTTAGCTCTGCTGAGTGTTAAGGATGGTTAACAGACTGGTGAACCTTAAGACGTTCGCTTATTCTGTGACGTGTGCAAACTGCTTAATCATTTCAAAACCGATGTGGCTAAAGAAAGAATATAGAAAATAGGAAATAGTTAGAAAATACTATTTGGTTTGAAGAGATGGTAGAAACTTTGGACTACCTTGTCAGTGGTAAGAGATAAACTTTGAAGCTTTAACACATTTCCACAGCCGGTTAACAACATTCTGAAGTGATGGGAAAAGTAATACATTATGTCTTTTCATGTGCAAACAAAGACAAGGATCCTGGAATGGAAATAAAATCACTTGAGGACTGTTGAACTGCAAATTATTTTTGCACTGGCATTAATTAACTTTTTATCTTGCAGTTGTTAGAGATTCACACTTTGTCTTTCCTCAGAAAAACGGCCATAAGGAGGACATCCTTTGTGTGGCGCAGTGTCCCCCATCTCTCGTAGCCACCAGCAGCTATGATGGAGAGATTATCGTGTGGAACGTGGTTTCTGGACGAGTACAGTGTCGGTTTGTCAGCCCTCTTGTAGCGGAACACCAACATGGTGAAGGTAATTTTGGAGCTTCAAAGTGAATGATGAATGTACTCAATAAAAGCTCTGATGCGATCAGAACATTGCATGTTTTTTTCTGTTACACAGGACTGGATACAAGTGTTCCAAGCATCATTTTCCTGAAGAACTCCAAGTTACAGCAGTTTTCTCCTACAGCTCTCCTGTCATCTGGGGCCAGGGGTCAGTGTTATGAACAGGAATAATTACAGCGCATGATTGCTTCCACAGTGTCTGTCAATACACTGCTAATTATGTATTTTCTCTATTAAAAGGTTATATAAATCTATGGCGGATGCTCAGTGGAGGGCAATTTGTGGGCAGCTTCAAAGCTGTAAGAACACAACAACATTTCTTGCCTTCACTTTCGGATATCAAGAGATAGGACTCCAGTTTTACTTTTCTTTGCATTTTCTTTTCTTACATTCAAAATTGCTGATTAAACGGGAAGATAATTTGTGATGCACTGCTTCTTTGCTTACTTCTAGTTTTTTAACAACTAGCAGGTAGCCTACCTTCCTTGCAGCTACATAATGCAAAGCAGGGAACCTTAATATTTGGAGGTGGGTGAACACAGGGGCATGAAGCTGAAATAAAATGTGTGCCTATGAAATCCGCCAAAAGAAAGCAGAAATTGTGCTTTTAGGCTACAAAACAAAGATGCTCATTTTTTTTTCACAAAAGGCGCACAGAAAAACCACATTATTGCTTTGCTAACGTGCCCCATTTGTGTTTTGCTATCTTGCAACAATGATTCTCTTTTTAGGTGCTCTTTTCATTTTCATGTACTTTCATTCCTTCGTGATTATTTTCTACAATTTATTTCCTGGCACATTTTGTATTGCATTATACAGTATATCAGAATATTTGAAGATGATTATTATCTGGAGGGAATGTCGTGTGTCTGTCTGCAGGTTAACACTTTGTCACCACAGGGGAGATAGCTGTTTGGTGTTAGTGTTTGATTCTATCTCTTTTATTCTGTTATGCTGAGTGGAAGAGAGCCATAGCCAAATAATGAATGTGAATAGTTGGTGATATGTCATTGCTAAGATTGAAAAGTACTCATAAGAATTTTAATTCATTTTTATGTCCATTTTGTAGTCTAGACTCCAACAAAAAATTACAAGAATGGCTAAAACAGACAAGGACACGTTGCTGTACGCTGCTGACAGAATTGGTTACATCTATGTTTACAACATGGAGAAGTTTTCCCCTGAGGAGAAATCACTGAGAGGTAAACTGCATTTCTTTCTTGCCATTGACTTTAATTAGAAAATTGAAAATATGTCTATCAGAATGTGCAACATTTGTGAGAGTGTTCCTGTTTTTCACGTTGATTCATTCAGCTGAACACTTCTGGCGTGCCCACACCAGCAGAATCACTGGGTATGTAAAATACACAACACGCTTTATCATTAATCTGTCACAAATTCATCTTGTTTTATGTTTACAATTATGGAGTAACTGCAGTCAAACAGAAATTAGACTTTGGGTTGTGTACTGGGTGCATCCTTCGTGGATTTTCAGTCTGGGATGTCGGTGGCAGCAGGAACAGCATAACTTCCTTCTGCTGCAGTAGACAAAGTGTAGAAGAGACTGTGTGTGGTAAGGTCAGATGATCAGTATAGGTGAGTTGCTGCCCGGGGTGCATCTGCCGAGACGTACCAACAGAGTGGATGATTTAGAGTGTTCTACCAGAAATGCCTTCCCTCATTTCATCGCATGTCTCTTTATTCTGGTCCAGCCTGCAGATTGTTGACATTGATCAAGTGGTGCTTACCTCGTCCACTGACCACACTGTGCGCCTTTGGAGTGCACATGGAGAATTCATAGGTGGGTGTCATTCTGCATCTGCCAATCCCGTCTTTATAGACATTATTAATGCTCATGCAAATATCATTCATCTTGAGTATGGTGCAGTGCTTAAGGTGGAAATGCTGTTATTTATGGGCATGTTAATTTCAAGAACCCATCAAGTACAGTGCACCCAGCAAACTGCATGGAATCTTAATTATAGTTTGCCTGGAGAGACGGTAAACAACCAGTACTCCTACACTACAATAGTACCTGTGTCTTTTACATTTTGTTAATCCCACAAATTACTTTAGGAATATGCACCATGTAAGCTCAATATTACCTAAATAAATAAACATCTTAAAACAATTTTGAGTCAGGCAATTCAGTCAGGCAAGACTGGCCTAAAGGTCATAACATTTTTGGGAAAATTGTGATTTTTCTCAGTGCAATGATCTTCAGTTTTGCCCACTGAGAGAAAGTAGACAGAAAAAATGAAAGTAAAATCTGTCTTGACATTGTAGATCACCTTTTTGAAAAATAGTTGCACGTATAAAGTATATAAATGCAAGTATAGTATATATATATATATATATAACTGATTCATAATACTTAGGAAATAAAGATGACATTTTCCTGTGGGTCTGTAGGATGTGTGCTGCACAGAAGGGAATTGCTGCAGAGAAATAATTTCAGATAGATTCCGACGTTGTGACATTTTAAGAAGCCACAGTTTTGACTGTGTCACATTTCTTCAGCACCATGCCGTACAATTTGGAAAAACATTCAATTGCAGAACTTCTGCCTTTACCCACAGGGACCTTTGGACAGCCTGAGAGCTGGAGCGTCCACATCTCGTCTTCCTGGAAGCACCCTGCTGTCCCCTATGAGGTTCTGACTGATCCTCTGAGTATGCCAGATCATGAAATTCTGAATGTAAAAACACATCCTTCTGATGCCATCATGCCTGACAAGACTGAGGTTCATAGAGGGGAAGTAAAAGTGAGCTGCATTACTTCACAAATGATTATCTGAGCTGTCTCATGCCCTTCAAAATGTTGAACTGAACTGAACTTTGTGTGCTCCCCTTGTGGCATAGTGGCAGTCAGAGACGCACAGCAAGCTGAGACATCCTCCAGCATCCATCAGTGACACAGGCATTTAGGAATTAAAATTAAAAAGCACAAAGAGAAACACAAGAGTGGGTGAGTTATAACCATCATGACAGCAAAGACTACTGTACACATGCAGTACAAGCCTTCCACCAGACTCGGCTTAAAGAGTGACAGATATACTGTATATTTAGAGTGAGTGTGTCTTCTTTTGCATTTCAGGCTCCGTCATGAAATTGTCAGGCATACTAACAAGCTATCGAACCACTGCACTTCGAAAAGACTTTGATACTGTGGAGCCACCAAACTCTGAAAGACCTGACCCCTCCCTCATGGTATTGATCCTTTCATAAGCAGCACTGAGGAACTGGAGTCAACTGAATAAGATGAAACTGTATTGATCACAGTTGGGAAACTGGGTCATGGCAGCATCCAGCACCATAAAGACAGACCAAGCTAAATTTAAATAGAATTAAATAACAGTGAGAATTAGGGCCGAATGTAATCCTACCCAATTGGCTTTTCCAACAACAGGCCATGTGAAATGAAACAATCGATGAATGAAAGGGTTAAATAGAAAATGTGACAATGACTGAACTAATTCCATTAATCCAATCAAGACTGCACAAGTTTGCAGGACCTACAGCTGCTCGCATTTAATAAGGAGCTGAGTGACAGGCTGTCCAGAGTGCTGTCCCGCAAAATTGCTCTCATTTGCATTTTGAAAAACATAAGCGTCCAGGTTTTAGTGCTGGTAGTTCAGTATAAAGGGGTGGGGAATTTGCCGTTAGACTAGAGCAGCGCTGATAACTTTGCCACTTGTGACTGCAGACCGTGAGGGTGAGCACATTTTCCTCAGTGCTCCTGAGACTTAAATAGACCAATTTAGTAAGTGATTTTCTATACAAACACACTAATGTGTAAGGACATTGCTAATTGATATGCTTTATTACAACCAGGCCAAATATATAAGCATGTAATTTGTTTATTTACGGACACTGAACTTCAGTCTTTCATCCATAAAGTAGCTACATGTTATACTAACTGTGGATCCCGTGACTATGTGAAATGGTTTGCTCGTAGAGACAATTATCACCCCACTCTGCAGTTCCTCTCAGCTCTGTGGACCTTTATTGTGTCTTAAGCAGCTTTACCGTTTTGTTTTACTGCTTTACTCTCACCACGCTCATAGTGTTATTTTCAGGTGCAGCAGGCAGCTGTTTTCAGCGAAAAGCTCCAAAACCACCCATTGCACGCTATCTGGTCAGCACCAAACAAAACGCTAACAAAGTTAGCTGCTAGCTGGTGACCACGGTGGCGAACCTAGCAGCTAAAAAGCCAGATATTTACCTCGGGAGTTAAACTGTGAGTGAATATAAGACTTACATTCACTAGGTGGACACAAACATGACTCAAAGAAATGCTTATGTGTTTTCCGTAACTGCTGGATTTGTACACTGCTTACTAACATGTGGCCGTATCAACTTAGAGGTGATAACATGTCTGTGTTGTGTTTACATCTTGTTTCAGTTCTAATCCATTTTTGCAGGTTAAAACATAAGGAATCGTTACTGAGCCAGCTGTCCAGACCTGATCCTGAAAACACATCACATCGTTTCCGTGATAATTACTCTAGTTTGCATAATACATTTCTTTATCTTTGAGATGTGATGTATTTTCTGTGTGATAGATTGTATTGATAATGATATTATGATGGTGCTCTGGCACCAAAGTATTATTAATAAAAGCCTGCATACTTTCAAATACATAGCACGTAGCACAAAGTGAGATATCTATGTTAGACTGGAGTTTGCCGCATTAAACACCACCTGCGGAAGCTACAACAAAGAGGATAGAGACTCTCGTAACTAATAAGACCATATACTAAATTCTGGGGACAGTAATGTTTTAGAACATGTGACCGTGGAGAATAGAGGGCGTTTAACCGCATTTTAAGAATGAGAAAGGGTAAAATGAGACATGAGTGCAGAAAACATGTCATGTTTGTGCAAGCAAAATAAAGGGTGACAACATAACAAAATGAGGAAATGGGGTATATTGTACAATATGTGCATACAATTGCATTTTGCATAGTCCATCAAGTAAATTGTCATGGTGGTATTTATATTTTGTTGGGCCACCGTTCATAGAAATCATACCCACGGAGATCTTGAAAACCTGCAATTTATCATCCTTTGTGTACCACACACAAACAAACACACACGTACACTCCCCATCCTCTTTACTGGGAAAGTACGAGGGCATCCCATTTAATATTAACAAACAATAATTACAAGAGTAACGCAGGGGAGATTATACACACCACATTTATGTTTTGATTACAGCAACTATTAGTACTTGGCTGAACCCTATAACCTAACTACCCACACAGATTCAAAGCAGTGGGACATATGAATTATTCAGAAATGATCAGTAAGTATAATAACCTTCAGAGAGAGAAGTAATACTTTGGAAATGTGAAAGATCACAACTTTTCACAAATGCATGTATTTTAGTTACGCGCAGGCTGGAGGAAAAACTGTGATGTTACGAAAGAATCCGTCTTAGGACGCTGACATCTGTTGCTCATTACAATATTATTCTTACAGTTTTAGGTAGATTATCAATATTTATGAACACAAGCTACAGACAGGCTTTCATCACACAAAACATGTATACTTCAGTGACCGTGAACTGCAGCTTCTTTTGCCAGCAGGCATGAACCAGAAAATCTGACTGTCTCTTGTAAAATCAAGTAACCGTCACTGTCCACAAATTTGCTCTTTCATTTACTGTCACTGGAGAAAAATTCAGGGTGACGCTGTCTGGGTTTTCTTATTTCTAGCTGTGGGAGAGACTTGTTCATAGTCACAAATCTGGACTGATCTGTCAGAGTGCATCTGAGTGAATGCTGCATTCACAGAGTGGCAGAAACATTTTTTATATATATGTATATATATATATATATATATATACACACAGTATATACATCTGACAGTGGACCGTCCATGTTGACAAAATGTGGCAAATGGAAACAAAAAGCTGTTGTTTTGGATCATAAAATAACAATTAGCCCCACATCACCATATTCACTAGAGAACAAAGTAATGCAATTATGGAAGTAGTATCCAAGTAACTGTGGCTACTAATAGAAACACAAAAATGTCCCACTTTAACAAGTTCAACTTAACTCAAAGTCAGACATGTTAAAATGAAAAAATCCATCTATTTGAGGTCTGTGTACCATGTGTTTGTAGGGAGTTTAATAAATATTTTAAATAAATAAAATAAACTATGACTTTAGTAAATACAATTCCTTCCCAAAAAAACTGAGATATCATCAAAATATGTGGGTCTTTACAATTAACACACACAAAAAAAAGCAGAGACAGGGGAAACAGTTTAAATAAATGGTTCCCTGTGGCTTCTCCATGTGCAAGCAGTTTCCAACTGAGCATGTAACTAGAAGACATTCGGGTTAAATCATTAAAAGTGTTCTCTACTATACAGTAGGTCTACACATTATGTCAGGGACATAAACTCTGGGCCGTGATTGGCCTTTTTCACGGCAGGTATTTTGACTTGACGAAAAACACAGGTGTCATTTATAACGTTAATGATGGCTCCATTTCATTTAAGTGGTCCAAATCCAGAGACCACTGGCATGGCTCACTGCGAGGCCTAAACGGAACGGGGCCATCATTCATTAATGCATTTAGTTACACCTAAAGTTAAACGAGTAAATGAAATGTGAGGCTTTTTGGTTGCGATAGTTAAAAACAAAAAAAGTACGGGGGATGTGGGGAAGTTGGAGTCAAACTGCAATGATTAGTGAATTAATTGATTAGTCTGTAGCCGAGTTACAACAGTTTAATTTTTATGATGGGACATCAGACTGCCACGCCCTTCAGTGAAAACTCACAACTTCCACTGCAAAGCATCATCAAGGTCTTAAGGCTTTACTGGCAAATTTGAGGTTGATATACTCAACCCACTCGGAGTAGCATGTCAGACTATAAAGCCTGTCATTTCCCACTGTCAGTAGGTGGCGCTATGACAGTGGCTGAAAATGATCAAATAAATGGCTATAAATCATATATCATATATTTCATGAAATATGTTAAGTTCAGTGCCTCTTGGACAATGTACTCATTTATGTGATGAAAGACGACAAATAACAATCCATCCATCCAATTTCCTCCGCTTATCCGAGGCCGGGTCGCGGTGGCAACAGGCTAAGCAGGGTTATCCAGGTGCCCATCTCCCCAGCAACACTTTCCAGCTCCCCCTGGGGGATCCCAAGGCGTTCCCAGGCCAGTTGAGATATATAATCCCTCCAGCGTATTCTGGGTCTACCGGACCACCTCAATTGGCTCCTTTCGATGCGAAGGAGCAGCGGCTCTACTCCGAGGCAACAACTCACTTCCAACCCAAAGGGGGCAATCCACCGTATTCCAGCAGAGAACCATGGCCTCGGACTTGGAGGTGCTGACTTTCATCCCAACCGCTTCACACTCGGCTGGGAACCGCCCCAGTGCATGCTGAAGGTCACAGCCTGATGAGGCCAACAGAACCACATCATCAGCAAAAAGCAGAGACCAAACCGGACACGCTCCTCCCCCCCGGCTGCGCCTTGAGATCCAGTCCATGAATATCACAAACAGAAGCAGATTTGCAGCTACAAATAATAATAATAATAATAATAATAATTCTTACAAATTCAATAGGTCCATGCACCGAATTTTCTGTGACTCCCAATGAAAATAGTGTTATAGTTGCTACCCTCATTGTCTGGTCCTCAGAAACAGGAGTTTCAGAGAGCACCTGAAGGCAGCAGCAGCAGCAAGTTCAGGCTGTACGTGTGATTTGCCTCCACGTGGTCAGTGAACTCATCCCGCCAGCAGGGCGCGCCCCTGCGCCGGGGAAGCCTCCTGCCGGAGCACAAACCCCACTCCCCGTTTTCCGGGAAACTGTGAAGAGGAAAAGCCCAGTGTTTGGTTTTTTTTTGTTGTTGTTTTTTTTTTTTTTTTTTTTTAAACACCGTCAGAAAGCCCACGCTCTGCGAGCTTTCTCCACCACCTACGCTGCTCCCAGGACTCTCCCAGGATGCCGCCGCACGTCGGGCACAAAGTGGCCGGCTGCTGCCTTCTCCTCTCCCTCCGTAAGTACTCACTTTACTTTGTAACGTGCGCGTCGGGAGGCTCGGAGCAGGCAGCTGCGGGGGACGCGACGACCGCCCGCAACAGTAAAGTGTCTGTCCCGTTTTTTAAAAGGGGAGGCGTGTGTTTTTGCGGGGGGCAAAAGCAGCGACCGCGTAGCGCCGAACACGGCGGAAGAGGAGCGAGGCGAGCCGCGTCCCCACAACCGGCCCCCGGGAAGCGCGGAGCCGCGGTTCGCCGCAACTTCCCGAGGAGTTGCGGGGCGATTTTTGCACGTTGCCATGTGGCTTCATGCAGACCCGATGGCTGAAAGTTTACAGGAGAGTTGATCAGAGGGAAGCGGGTTTAAAGCCCCCTCCTCTTCCCAAGCAGCGACCAGAAGCTGCTTCCTGACACACCGACGCTGCCCGACTGGGAGTGAAGACCGCGGACTGGGAGTGCACCTCCGGCTGCAGCTGCTGGAAGCTGTACCAAAAGTCAGGGCTTCTGTTTTTTCTTTCTTTCTTTCTTCTCTGTCACTCAAGATGTGCAGCGGGAATTTAGAGACATAAGTGGAAGGTTCAGCGACAGCCGCAGTTATGTGATCCATACAGTCATTTATGTTTCTGTTTCTGCTGCCATGGAAGGGGGGACATCATATCCACAGTCTTTGCAACCCCCTGAAAGTGTCATTGTACTTTTAATCAAACGTGTAGTTTAAATTGCCTGCAGGAATACGTGAGAATTGTAAATGGCCGTTTTACTTCCATGGGGTTGATTGCTTAATTTGACAAATGGTTAATGGCTTAAATATGAAATATTTCACTGCACAGGATTAAAATCATGGCTTAACGCCACTCCATGACTTTGCATACGGTGCTATGTCTTTCACCGTTGAGATTAAAGGTGCATAAAGATCTAGGCTACAACGCAGTCCGTGGTGTGCCACGTTGGTTGGGTGGGGTGCCGAGCACAAGGTGCTGCAGCTGTGGACAGAGTGACAGCGAGGGGCGGATGCTGCTCCGGCCCTGTGTACTGTACCATGTGGATGGTCCTCCTGAGCAGAAGGAGATCAATGCTGAGCGCAGGAGACCCCCGTCTGCCTTGCTAGGACTGGAAATTGTCACAATGTAATGAAAATGGAAAGAAAAAAAAAAATAATAAGGCCAGAAGAATCTGCAAATATTTTAGCGCTGCAAGAAAGGGCGACGTCTGCCCTGGTACGTGACACAGGAAATAATGACATACTGTCGTGTTTAAGACCACATCAGATAGGTTACAGGCTAACAGAGGATCTATGATGCTGCAAGAAACTACTTCCAGTCACGCTGATTTATTGTTAATTTGATTTGACCAAGGATCATCGGTGTTTGAACGACACTTGGCTTACTTTACACTTGATCATGCTTATGTCATGTAAAAATCACCTTTCCCTCTCAGTTCCTGGTCGTGGATTTGTCTCGGTTTAATCTGTGTTTTAGTAACTGGATATGGGTGAAATGTTGCATTTTAGCTTACCCGAAGCTGCTGCAGAAAAGCATATACTTGAGAACTACTATTCAGGTTTGTGGATATGTGAAAAATACAGTGCAGTCTGGACAATACATGGAGCCAGGGTCGTTGCTGCAATTCACCCTGGCACAGAATCAAGCACGTTTAGCTGGGCATTAGACTCTGACAAGGCTGCTTGTCTGCTCCCCCTATATGTAATATTCATGGGCTTGGCATCAAGACGCAGCCAAGGTCTGGAGAGAGTCCAGTTTGGTGACATTAGGGTGCCACCTCTGCTGTTTTTCAATGATGTCGTCCATGAGGCTTCAACATACTGTCATTTCTGATGTGCACTGGAGCGGTGTGCAGCTGAGGGTGACGCAGTCGGGACGAGGAGCAGCACCTCCAAGTTTGAGGCTAAAGCACTCAAGGAGTCCACATGAGGCGCATTTCAATTTTGGCACATGTGGTCGTGCACACACACCACAATGATGTACAATATTTGAGACATAGAGAGTAACCAACCCTACTACACTAGTGGATTGTGGATAAAATCTATAAAGGAAAGATTTAGATTGTGTTACGCGAGTGTGGTGAAACTCTACAAATGGCACATTTGTTGCATTGGAGACGATCTACATGCTCTGCGACGGAGAAATGCTCATTTCACCAAAAAATAAATAAAAAAACGGTTGGTGACATTTTCATTGCATACCAACAAACATCTCAAAAGGTTATTGCTGCTTTCTAAACCTCAATTTAAGGTTTAACATGTTACACATTTTATATAAAAAATAAAAGGTTAGGCCCCCCCCCCCACCCTAAGACACCTCAATTCAGGTGTCTTTGGGTTTTACTCAGAAGTGGCAGTGAAAAAGGATTGTGAGCAGAGAGCTGTCCTTGTTCTGATCGCCAGCGGCAGTCCCAAGTATTGGGCAGTGACTGAAATAATGAGATTGCAGACACGAGCCGCCACGTCGAGTTTTCTCTGCAGGCCGGACTGCGGGTGAGAGAGCGAGGAGGTCTTTGATTCAAGGGGACTGCAGAGTCCAGCTGCTGCCGAGGCTCCCACACACTGAAGGCAGCCGGCTGAAGTGGATCAGGCACCTGGTAATAATGCTAAAGAAAGAGGCCAAACTCTTTCAGATCCAGGATATGCCGGGGAGATTACTGGATACTCCTAACTGGTCTGGGAGTGCTGGAGGATCCCATAGGAAGAGCTGAAAGGACCAGCTAGGGAAAAGGCTCCTCTGTGCATTTGCTTGGCTGAGCAGCTATTGGCTCAGGGATGAATGGATAGATGAAGGTCTTGGTCACAATATTGAAATGAATCATAATTAGAAAAATCCATTGGTAGGAGGGTGCAAAATACACTATAAATGTGTCTACTGCCCTAGATTTAGCTTTTCCTTTTTAATAAATGTGGTTGTTAGACCAACGGGGACGATGCTACAAAATCATGTTATCTCTATTCAAGGTCTATGAAGTGTCAGAAAGTAGTGAAAAATGCCTATATTAAGTTTCCAGAGCTCAAGGTGACAGCTTTAAATTGTTTATTTTGTGAAACCAACAGTCCAAACCCCAAAGTGTCAAGGGAGTGCGAAGTAGCAGAGGCAGGGAAAAGACCCAAACGCAGACAGCGCAGGCAGACAGGAGCAGTTCAACGACTTATTGGCAGTCAAAGTGCTTCTATGTGGGTAATGCAGGAAGACAGGCATCTGGTAAGTCTAAGCCTGGAGTCAAAAGCAGGAGGAACAGCCACAGGGGCAAAACGGGAACACGGAAACTAAACTCAGGACAAGCAGTACAAACAGAACCCGACGTATATAGACGAGGGACTAACCAGGGAATCGGGGGCAGGTGAGCACTACAACACAGGTGTGACTAACCAATGACACACGAGGGCAGGAACTGGACAGACGGGAAGGATTTCAAAATAAAACGGGAAACGGACAAAACCCACGGGATGTAACGCAAAGAGATTCCGTTTCTAATCATTTAAAACAAAGAAAAGCAGCAAATCTAAACACTAGAGCAACTGGAATCGGAAGACCTTTGGCATCAGCTTATCAAAATGGTTGCCAATACATTTTATGACCATCAATAAATCAGCGTAACAGTTTGTCGATATTGTGATTAAAATTACATACACTACAACTAGAAGCTCTAACTGGGTCAGGAGTTGTCAGTATGGGTTCTAGATGGCTGCTGGTGGTGCTTTAGTGGGATTAAAAAGTATAAATTTAATATGACACACTTCCACATCACGCCTGTGTTTCCTGAATGCCTAACGTTTTGAAGAGCAGTTTTCAAAAGTACAGGTCAGATGGATTATTACAACCGTCTTTTTGAGGAGTTACTTTCATTAGAATGGAGATTGCTGCCTGTCCTCATAAAGTGTTTAAAGTTTTGCATGAAAGAATTACAGAAAGAAGCTCCAGTGATTTGAAATTTAACTTCACAGATGAATGAATAATGGGTTAAAGCTGCATTAAGTCACTTTTGACAACAAGGGACCAGAGAGTGGAATTCAAAACTCAAAGTAACAAACCTTGATTTATTATATTGACTTATCATATTTTTAAAATGTCTTCAGAGCACAAAGCAGATTATAAAGGGAGAGTGGTTACACATAACTGAAAGAAGTAACACAAACTGAGGTCAAGACAGGTCTGCATGAGTTCAAAATGTTTCTCACTCAGATGTGCGACTCCGCTCTTTGAATGCCCACAGACTGTCACTGTCTATGACTCCATGTCAGAAACAATTGGAGTTCTTGAGAAGTTTTAGACTGTTGCGCTTCCGTCGGCACGAACCCTATCGCCAAACAAGAGCATCCTTATGGTTATGTTCAAGGTTAAGGGCAGACCACGGTTATGGTTGGAATAGAAAGGCATGCAGTCATTGAACGTGTGTGCCGTGTAGCTACACATCCACACGCCACCACGACATCCACACAACGCTCTCCGCCTCACTTCTCATAGAACAAACTGCTTCCTGCACGGGCACAGAACGGTGGTATTGGTCGTAACGGTTCAGAATCATCCAAAATGGACATAATTCATAGGTACACTGGGCTGCAGACGCATTGTCAGTTAGCTTGCGGCTACAGCTAACCTTTGTCCGGTTGGCACTAAAAGTTCTGTAGCCATCAAATTTGCATGAATAAAGCCAGATGAAATTTCATTTTCCTTCTTGTCAGAAACAGGAGCCACATTAGAATCCCATTTGAGTCCAATTTGTCACCACCAGTAGAATTAAGTCCCGTAATCACTCTCCTTTTATCCCTGATTTGATTTACCAAATCTGTACTATACTATACTGTCTTCACCAGCCACTCCACAGCATTTTGTGCCATGCAGATAGCGTTCTTGTTTGACGTCTCGAGTGCTTGGAGCTGCTGTCTCTGGTTTTTAAAAGGGGTTGATAAGAGGTGAATCCAGGTTTGGTGGCCCTCAGCTTGGGGGTGTCTGTGTATTGGTCTCGGAAGGGTTTTCTGGATGGCAGTCCCACATTAAATATCAGCATTGGGAAGCTAACATGATTTTAGATTTTATTGCCTCCGCCAGTTTAAATAACTGCTTCTCGGGACCAGTGAAGCTGCATTCTGGGTTCCTCACGATTCAGCCGCTTTGGAAGTCATTCATTTTCCTCATTTTGCTTTGAACACTCACACGTGGACATGGTGATTATCAGAGCTCTTTTATCGCTGACACGGACTGCTAATTAGCATTCAAGTCAATATAATACACCTGCGTAGCTGCCTTTTGTTAATGTGATTTAGTCACTTCAAAGTACTTTCACGTGGTGCCTCCATTCCTTTTTTGACCAATTGTCAAATAAGCAAATCATTGCTTAATTTCTAAGAATGCATTAAGATTTTTACGTTAAAGACAAGTAGCAGAACCATTCACCTCGAACACAGAAGAATTGTAGTTCTGTAAAGTTAAGTATGTACCCACTATACACATATATATATATATATATATATATATATTATACACACACACACACACACACCCATACCGACCTGACCTTATTGTATGGGACGTGTGCTTTGATTACACTACCAATGTAAATTTCTATGCTTGTTGAAAAGCATTCAGCTAAACCAGTCGGATCATTCACCACAAAGAGTAATTTCCAAAGTTTCTTTAAATCAAAGCGAGCAAGTTCCCTTCGGTGTGGCTCAATTGAAAACATGGTTGGAAACACAGACCTGATTATGCAGGCTGAGGAGGCACTGAGATGGAGGTGCTCCCATCAGCACTCCTGACATTATGTAGGGAGTTAACGCTCAGCCTCTCTCTCTCTCTCTCTCTCTCTCTCTCTCTCTCTCTCTCTCTCTCTCTCTCTCTGTGTCTCTCTCTCTCTCTCTCTCTGTGTCTCTGCGTCTCTGCCTCTTCCTCTCCAGGGTGAGCCATGAAAAAGATGGGGGGGCTTTGAGCAGATGTAGCAGAATGTATTCCTGTAGGAGGCTCT